>PVKE010018506.1:0-29407 GCA_004027555.1 Craseonycteris thonglongyai | reverse complement strand
AAGGTTCTGTGAGTGGGCCCCGGAAGGTTCTGTGAGTGGGCCCGGAAGGTTCTGTGAGTGGGCCCTGGAAGGTTCTGTGAGTGGGCCCTGGAAGGTTCTGTGAGTGGGCCCGGAAGGTTCTGTGAGTGGGCCCGGAAGGTTCTGTGAGTGGGCCCTGGAAGGCTGTGATGGGCCCGGAAGGTTCTGCGACGGCCCGGAAGGCTCTGTGGCACCTCAGGTGCTCACGTCTAGGCTGGTGGTCCCTGGATGCGGAGAAGCGGAGGCCCCCTGACACAGCTCCAGGAGGGCTCCAGCCACCTTGTCCGCGTGCGGCGAGTGCAGGGGCCTGTTTGGGGGCCTGTTTGGGGGCCGCCCGGGGCACCCAGAGTCACACGTGGCAGCCATCGGCAGTGCTTCGGGGACACTGGCCGGGCACCCACCCATCTGCTGGCCACTTGGGTCATAGGCAGCCTTTGCTCCACCCCCACCGGCCTCCCAGGGACGCAGGGTCACGGGCTCAGGGGCTGGAAGATGTGGACGGAGCCAGAACGGGGGGGTGGGGGTGTCCGGGGCCGGCGCCTCCCCCAGCTTTGGGGCAAAGGAGGCCCGGCGGTCAGGACGCGGCCCGAGCCGCAGCTCCCTCATCTGCAGGGTGGGCCTATGGTGTGAGCGCACAGGTGTCAGGTGTCAGGGGCGTGCCCGGGCACCGGCGCCTGGTGGCACGTGCGGGCGCCGGAAATGTCTGCTGACTGTAGGGGCCTCTGCAGAGCTGCGTTTGCTTCCTTCCTCCTTGAGGAAACTGTGCAAATAAGGACCTCTGTGTTCCCGCCGCTGTTATAGAAAACCTTGAACACCCGGGCGGGACGTGGGGAGAAGGGAATGGGGGTGTCATGTGTGGCCGCCGTTTCCCGCTCCCAGGACTCTGGGCTCTCGCAGCTCACTGCAGTCACACCGGCCGCGGAGTGCTCAGTGTGGGTGCCGCGGGCACCTCCGTCCCCTGCCTCTGGTCCGGGTGGCACCGGCGCGAGAGCAGGGAGAACAAGCTGGGGAGGCCCCTGCTCAGCTCCTGCTGTGGAGGTTGATACGTACACAGTGTCTGTCCCGGGTGTATCTGAGCCCCTCACGGAGGAAACAGAAAGGAAACGAGCGAAGGTTCTGACTGGGTGGTCAGGCCGGCTGCGCCATGTCCGAATGGGACACTGAGAAGCGCTTAAGGGGACCCGTTTTAGGGGATGTGTATTTTACCACCATTCAAAAAAAAGAACGGAGACAGCAGGTCCCACAACCGTGGGCCCCAGTGTCCCTGCTGGGGGCCCCGGGCGTCCCCTGGTCAGCTGGGTGGGGAGCGGCCAGCGATCTGCCGTGCCGTGTGCCGTGCCGTGTGCCGTGCCGTGTGCCATTACCGCGAGGTCAGGATTGGAACACAGAGGAGGGCTCCTGGCGGCAGATCTCGGTGGTCACCGTCCTGTGCTGAGGACCCTGATTTGCCCGCCTCCCTCCTGGGGGCGTGTAGCTGTTTCCACACTTGAGTGTTCGGGTGATTCCTGCGGGGCGACGCGGGTGCAGGGGACGCGTGGCTGCAGGGCTTTGCGGGGTGCTGCCCGCCGGCCCTCCGGGCGGCTCGGGGCTTTCTCGTCTGCACGCATCTGGAGACTGGAAGCGGCTTCCTGTGTCAGCGGGCATTTCTTGGGCTGCTAGGGAGAGGGAAGTCCTCCGTGCGTACGGCCACTGGACCTTTTTCCCTTTGTGAAACGACGGCATGTCCTCCCCTGGTCCCCTTCACGCGTCACCGTGACCCGAGGAGCTGTTTGCAGATGAGAAAACGGAGGCTCCCGCTTGCGAAACAGCCCGGCAGCTGTTCCAGCGACTGTCCGGGGCTTGAGTGGCACGGGGCGGCCTGAGCTGGCACTGCTGGTGGACCTGAGGGGGGCCGGGGCCGGGTCTCATGGTGAAAGCAGCCCAGGGCCAACCACGCGCCTTCCGAAGCCTCGGTTTCCCCGTCGGCAACACGGGGCGGGAGACCCGCCCGCCCTCTGACAGGCTCTGTGAGGCACAGCCTTTCCGATCCTGCGGGACCCCCTCACGGGAGGTCCCCAGAGGGGGCGGAGCCTCAGAGACAGGAGGGAGCCGTGGGGGCCGGGCTGGGGAGGGGTGAGCGTGTGAAGGGGGCAGCGGGGCAGCTTGGGGAGATGGGACCGTCCTGGGGTGGGGATGGCTGCGCACAGTGTGACCGCGCGCAATGCCACTGAGCGGCACTGACCCGCGGCTGAGGTGGTCCGTGCCGTGTGGTGTGTGTTAGCGCGTTGGACACGTCTGGCTTTGACTGGAAGGGCCTGCTCTCACTAACCTGTCTAGTAGAGGAGGTCAGGTGGCCGGGGGTGGGGGACAGGCCCAGGAATGTGGGAGGAACGCGGCCGTTCTGAGTCAGTGGCTGGCATGTCCCCGGCCTGTGGCCACCCCCCAGGGGACAGGAAGGACCCTGGGGTCCCTCAGGAAGCCGCAGAGCAGTGGCCTCCCTTCCCCGGCCACGTCTCATCCCCTAGCGTCCTCTGCAGGGTGACAGGGATGCTCTCCCGTGTTGGGTCCCTCAGGCGCCAACAGAGCTGGGCCCCGGGGGCTCTCCTGAGGCCCAGAGCCTCCTTCCAGCTGGGCTCCCAGTTGGCTGAGCAGGTCGGGGTGTGGGGTGAGGGCCGGGCCACATGGCAGGACCTGCAACGGCAGCGTGGAGGCCTCGCTCCGTCTGGCCGGGGTGACAGGGAAGCAGGGCAGCTCCTTGGGGGCGGGGCCTGAGGCCCTGGAGGGGAGGGGCGGGGAGGGGGCACCTCTGGCCACGGAGCCAGCACTCGAGAGGGTGGGCAGCCTGGCTGCCGCGGACAGCCCTGCCTTGGGCATCTCTGCCGACGGCGGCCCTGCCCCATCTGACACCCCTCCCTGGGCCGCCAGGGTGTGCGATGGGCCGAGGGGCACCGCGGGCCCCCTGCTCACTGGCACCGTCCCCCATAGGATCATCAGCTGGTTTGTGCGATCCTTCAAGTACCTCTACGGCCTTCGCTTTGAGATCAAGGGCCGCGAGAAGCTGGAGGTGGACCACCCGTGTGTCATCATCTCCAACCACCAGAGCATCCTGGACATGATGGGTGGGTAGGCGGGGGCTTGTGCCTCACTCTGGGCACAGGGCGCGAGGAACAGGCTCTGAGGCCGAGGACCCCGAAGCCCCGTGGGAAGGCGGGCGGCCAGGGCCTGGGGTGGGGGGCTCCTTGCTCCCTGGGGAGGCGTCCCCAGGCGCTGAGCCCCCCGCCCCCCGCAGGCCTCATGGAAACGCTCCCCCGGCGCTGCGTGCAGATCGCCAAGCGGGAGCTGCTCTTCACGGGGCCTGTGGGCCTGATTATGTACCTGGGGGGCGTGTTCTTCATCAACCGGCAGCGCTCCCGGACGGCCTTGACCGTCATGGCCGAAGTGGGCGAGCGCATGGTCAGCGAGAACGTGAGTCCCCGGGCCGGGGCGGGGGGCTGAGAACGGGGCTCCCCGGGGCCGTGGGGACGGCCGGCCACAGCCCCCTGCTCTGCACCCCGCAGCTGAAAGTGTGGATCTACCCCGAGGGCACGCGGAACGACGACGGCGACCTGCTGCCTTTCAAGAAGGGCGCCTTCTACCTGGCGATCCAGGCCCAGGTGCGTCCACCTCCGGGGACCCAGCCGCTGCTGGGGGGCGGGGGGCCCTGGCCTGAGGAGGGCCCGTGGGGCGTGGCCACCCGCGGACGGGTAAGGCTGGCGGCGCCAGACCGGGCTCAGTGACCAGCTGGGGTGACGCTTGTCCTCGCTGCACCCACACCTGCAGCTCCAGCACCCCCCTTTCTGGCTGGCCAGGCGGGGGCCCCCCGAGGAGCCGGGGGTGGGTGGGGCGGGGGTAGGTGAGGCAGCCTGTTTGCCCACTGGTTTTGGAACCGAGCTGAGTGTTTGCTCAGGCCCTCAGCCCCCTGGCTGGGCCCCCGGGTTCCGGGCAGGCGGCTGGAGGGGGGCCTGGATGGCGCAGCTATGAGCCCGGCGGTGGGACCTCGTCCCTGCCTGGCCCTTGACCTCCAGGGCTGCCGTCTGTCCCAGCGGTGTCCTGGGGCCTGCTGGGGGGACTGCAGGAGAGGCCGGGGTGCACCCGCCCACAGGGTGGGGTCTCCTGGTGCGGGCCTGCAGCGGCCCACTGTCAGGGGTCAGGAGAGGGCTTTCATCCTGCCCGACTCGGGTCTGGGGTCCCGGTGGCTGCTGGTCTCCTATCCTCCACCCATGACCAGGGGCCTCGGGTCACCCTCCCACCAGAGGCTCCCAGAAAATGCCTTGGGGTGCAGGGGCTGGCGGGGCAGGGGGGGAGGCCCACACTGGGGGCCCTGCAGAGTCTGGGCCCTGTCCCAGCCAGCCCCCTGGGCCTGGTACCCCCTAGCCAGGAGGTGGCGGGCACCCCTGCCCTGTACCCGGGGCTGATGGCACTTCCTGTGCCAGTGGCGTAGGGGAGGGGGGGGTAGGAGCAGCCTCACTGAGGAAACGACATAATTTCCTGTCACCTTCCCTCCTCCCTCCTTGTCCCCCCCCCGGGGTCTGGGTGACTGTCACCTCCCTGTGTCCCCCCCTTCCCCCGTCCTGTGCAGCTGCCCCGGGGAGAGGCTTCCTAGCACCGGGGTTAATGATTACCCCCAGGCACTGACTCCACTGCACTTGACCTTGGTGTCTTCCAGGAATAGCAGAGGCCCCGTACCCAGGCCTAGCGAGCGTGCCCCCCGCCTTCCGGGATGGGGAAGAGGCGGGCAGGGAGGGGGGCCGGGAAGACCTCAGCCACCTTCTCTCGCCACACGGGCGGGGGCCGGGGACACAGACGGGGGTCAGACAGACACGAGCTAACCAGAAGGGCTTCCTGGAGGAGGAGGTGCTTGTGTGAAGCTGTGCACCATGAGTGGAAGGGGCTCTGGGCCTCCCAGCGCCTAAGGGTGTCCTAGGCCTGGGGCGCAGGACATGGGCGCTGCCGGCAGCCCCAACGCAGGGCGGGCAGGTGGCACGGCGGGGGTCCCAAGTGGCTGGCGGGGGCGGGCCGTGCCCCCCCTGAGGCCGCCGCATCTCTGCACAGGTGCCCGTCATCCCTGTGGTTTACTCCAGCTTCTCCTCCTTCTACAACCACAAGACCAAGCACTTCAGCTCAGGTAGCGCCCCCGCCACCCGCGCGCACAACCTCCGATCACCCCTCACTGCCACGCCGGGGCCTCTGACGGTGCGGTCTCCTCCGTGCCCATTGGAGGCCAGGGTCCTGCCACACAGCGACCATGGGGGGCAGGCGGGCGGAAGGGGGACGGGTGACTTTAGAGTCTTAGCTGTGGGCTGGGAGTGGTAGCTGCCCATTTCCCAGCTGAGGAAACCGAGGCTCCCAGAGGGTAGGCGGGTGCCTGAGTTCACACACAGCCCAGGGAGCGGGTGTCTCCTGTGTGTGGGGGGTTCTGAGCCAGGGCATCCAGCCTGACTCCCAGGCACCCCCATGCCCACCGGCCAGAGCGCCCAGGGGAGAAGGCAGGGTCTGTGGCAAGCCGCCCCCTGCGTGTGGGATTCCAGCCGCCTAACCCTGGGGAGGGTGGAGCGCAATGCGGGCGGGGGCGTCGGGGAAACGTCCTGGACCTTGGTGGTGTTTACAGAGGCGTGCACAGTTGTGCAAGCCCGCTGAGTGTGGACTCAGGAGCCAGTGTGCGATGGTGCCAGTCACTCTGGGCTAAACCCCAACCGCTGGAGACTGGAGGGTCCGGGGAAGAAGCCAGGCTGGTGTCACTATTGGGGGCTCACGGGGGAGGCTGGTCGATGGTGCTGGGGGTCAGGGCAGCCGGCTCGGGTGGGCTCGCAGCCCCCCCAGGCTGCTGACGTCCGCCCCCCTCCCCCAACAGGAACCATCCAGGTGGAAGTGCTGGACCCCATCCCCACCAGTGGCCTTACTGACGCTGATGTCCCCAAGCTCATGGACACCTGCCACCAAGCCATGAGGAACACCTTCTTGCGCATGTCCCGCCCGCAGGAGAACGGGGCCACCGCAGGGCCTGGTGCTCAGCAAGCCCAGTAGCCTGGCGGGGGCGCGGCCAGACGGGGCGGGGCCTGGCGGGGGCGCGGCCAGACGGGGCGGGGCCAGACGGGGCGGGGCCTGGCGGGGGCGCGGCCAGACGGGGCGGGGCCAGGGGCGGGGGCGGGGCCTGGCCCAGCCAGAGACTGGACGGAGCCGCGCCCTGGCTGCCAATCAGCGTCCCGCTGCCGCGGCTCCCGGGCTTCCATCCAGGCCCCCTGATGCCCCCCAGCTCCGAGGGCAGGGCCTGCAGGACCCGCGTGGAGCAGAGGTCCCCGCGCACTGTCCCGCTGGGCTCCCCATGCGGCCTGTATCAGGTCTTCGGGAGAGGCGGGCTCTGGACCCCCGCCCGCCCTGGGGAGCCGGTGCTGAATCGGGACCGCGCACTCGGTTGTTTTTTATAAACGAACTCTTGGAAGTGCCTGGTGAGTTGTCACTCAGGGTGGGCCGGGCGGCCTCAGGCTCCATCCTGGACGGAGCCCGGCAAGGGCAGCGCAAGGGGGTCCTCCAGGCTGCTGGGGGCTCCCCACCCCCCACCTCCGGCAATGTTCCCGTCCAGGGACTGGGCCCGCGGTTCTTCCTATACTTTCTCCAGTGGGTGGGGTCCTCCACCTAATGGGGGACAGGGGGCATGTGCAGGGGGGGGGGCCCTGGGGAAGGGGGCCCAAGACTCGCTCTTTGTCCACTGGCTGGGGTGGGGCCCGCTTGTCACCAGAGGAATCTGTCCCTGTGGCCAGTGCCACCTTCCCAGGCACCACCTGCTGCAGCCCCCTGGGGAGCCAGGAGACCAGGTTCTCACAAGGAGCCCCGCCCCCAGCCCCGCCCCGCCCTGCCAGGCCCCGCCCCGCTGCTGGGCTTGCTGGCCCCTCCCACCAGCCTGCATGGGGCTGTGGTCCTGGGAGGCCCTTCAGCTCGTGACTATCCCCCCAAACCTATGCATGGATGCAGCAGCTCCTCAAATCTCACTTTATTCTGATGAAGACCGGGGGGCAGAGCCCCCCAACACGCTGCCCAGCGAGCAGTACCAGGCCCCAGGCTCTGGGCAGCAGCCCTCGTACCCATGCTGAGCCCTGTGAGCCAGCCCGGGGCATGCAGGGGGCCAGCCGGGATTCACAGAGGGGGTCCCCTCAGCCCACCCTGCCCTGTCTTCTATTCGGAGAGGTGGGGGCTGCAGCGCAGAGCTTGGGGTGAGGAGGCAGGCCGGTCACAGCTCCTTCTTGCAGGAACCTGCGGGGGGATGGGGGGCTGAGGTCAGAGGTCGCTGCTCCCCACCCCCCCTCCGGCCTGGGTGGGCAGCTGGGGCTGGCAGGTGCAGTTTGGGTGGGCGCGGGGACCACAGCACTCACAGGACCCCAGCTGCTCCTCCAGGAAGGAGACCTGCTCGCTCAGGGAGTCGATGCGGTCCAGCTGCTGCAGGGAGTGGGCTAAGAGGCTGCCGGGGTCGGGGAGCCCCTGTTCCAGCGCCCGCGACGCCAGGCTGTGCAGTGGGGCCAGCACCAGCTGCAGCTTCTGCAGGGCAGGCAGAGGGCCCGGGTGGGGACAGGCCTGTGGCCAACGGCGCCCCCCAACATTAGCTGCAGTGCCCTGGACGCCCACCAAAGGGAGCGCCCGAGGTGGGTGGGTGCAGAAGGCAGCCCGGCCCGTGGTCCCGGAGGACGGGGGTCCCGGGTCACAGGAGCCAGGAGGGGTGGACCGGAGCCCCTGAGGGGTCATCAGGTCAACGGCCCCGTAGAAAGGCCCACTGTATCCCCGCAGGAACAAAGGCCGGGGTGGGCTGAGCTCTGGCCCCTCCTGTCAGGGGAGGGGGTCCCCAGCCATCTGCTGCCCCTGCCCCACGCAGAACCCAGGCCGAGGGCCCTCCAGGAAGCCTCTCCCTGGGGCACCCCTGCTGAACCCCACATCCATCCTGAGGGTCAGATGCACAAGGGAGACCACCGGAGGGGGGTCCCCCTCACCTGCTCCAGCACGTCCACCCTTGACTGCAGCCTCTGCACTTCCTCCTCCACGTCACTGTCCACTCCTGGGGGGCGCAGGTGCTGAGTCGGGACCCGGCCCGCGCGCCCCACCCCAGGCCGGCCTGCCACCCCGAGGGGGCGGCCCCCAGCCTCCGCCCTCCCCCGTGCGGGGCCCCGAGGTCTGGGGGGCAGACGCAGCCCCGGGGTGCAGGGTCCCCGCCGTGCCGAGGGCGTCGCTGCCGGGCTGCCGACGGCGCATTATTACTCACGGTACGAGTTTGAAGTGTCACAGCGCGTACCAAAAGTAATAATGTCCCGTCGCCAGCGGTGTGTCCGGGCTGCCGGGCGGGGACGCAGGTAGGACCCCCAGGGTGGGGCCGTCTCCCCCTCCTGGCTGACACGAGGCCCCACCACCTGCCCACAGCGCCCGAGGGAAGCCACCACCCGTCCTTCCTGTGGGGTGCAGCCCCCTTCTGCCAGGGCAGGGAGCTGGCCCGCAGCTGCCCCCTGGTGCCCCCCATGCCCAGCACCCCAGGCCCTCCCCACCGGTTCCCCCGGGGGTGGGGGCAGTGGGGAGCTCACCTCTGGGGGGGCTCGGGGCCCCCCTGGGGGTCCCCCTCTTGGGCAGGCAGAGCTCCCCGTGCCCCTCCTGACACTGGCACCAGTAACTGCCCGCAGTATTGACACAGCCCTGGGCACAGCCGCCCCCTCCGGCACCGCATTCATCCACATCTGTGGGACAGGGCGGGGGTGCCCACAGCGACCCGTCAGGGGGCCACCCGGGGCGCACAGGGAGCTCCTCCCCCTCCGGGAGGGCGGGGCCCAGAACGCACAGGGAGCTCCTCCCCCTCCGGGAGGGCGGGGCCCAGAACGCACAGGGAGCTCCTCCCCCTCCAGGAGGGCGGGGCCCAGAACGCACAGGGAGCCCCTCCCCCTCCAGGAGGGCGGGGCCCAGGATGCACAGGGAGCTCCTCCCCCTCCGGGAGGGCGGGGCCCAGGATGCACAGGGAGCTCCTCCCCCTCCGGGAGGGCGGGGCCCAGAACGCACAGGGAGCTCCTCCCCCTCCGGGAGGGCGGGGCCCAGGATGCACAGGGAGCTCCTCCCCCTCCGGGAGGGCGGGGCCCAGGATGCACAGGGGCTCCTCCCCCTCCGGGAGGGCGGGGCCCAGAACGCACAGGGGCTCCTCCCCCTCCGGGAGGGCGGGGCCCAGAACTCACAAAGAGCTCCTCCCCCTGTTGGGGGGCGGGGCCCAGAACGCACAGGGGCTCCTCCCCCTCCGGGTGGGCGGGGCTCAGGACGCACAGGGAGCTCCTCCCCCTCTGGGAGGGCGGGGCTCAGGACGCACAGGGAGCTCCTCCCCCTCCTGGAGGGCGGGGCCCATGACGCACAGGGCTCCTCCCCCTCCTGGAGGGCGGGGCCCATGACGCACAGGGCTCCTCCCCCTCCGGGAGGGCGGGGCCCGGCCTTACCGGTCTGGCAGGTGTCTCCCCACCACCCTGCGGGGCAGTGGCAGCGGCCTGGCTGGACGCAGGTCCCTCCGTTCTGGCACGGTGGCTGGCATACTGCTGTGGGTGGGGGAGGTCCGTCACCAACTCAGGAGGGTCCCCAGGGCCCTGCGGGGCGGCCACCCAGAAGGGGTGCCGCCGGGCAAGGAGGCTCGGGCTTTGAGAGAAGCCACAGGTGCCTCGCGGGCCTGCCCACCTGGGCTCCTGCTCTCACTAGGCTCCGGGCTGCGGGGTCTCACCTGCTCCACAGGCCCCGGGGAGCCTGCTGGTCCTCTTCCAGCCGGGGCAGCAGGCGTAGCGAGGCCTGGCGGGGGCCGGCCCGGGGCTCCGGCGGTAGGCAGTCCGGTAGGTGGTCCTGTGGGGTGGGCGGGCAGCTCAGAGGGGCCGGACCCTCCTGGGCTGGCCTCAGTGGGTGGTGCCAGGTCTCCGGGGCCCAGGCCTGGCTTCCCCCATCCATGCCCAGGGAGACACCCCTGCCGTCCCCAGCCACCGCCTTCCCGGCTGGCATGGCCCCAAGCCCTGCCAAGGCCACATCTGCCCCAGAGCGGACAAGGTCCTCTCCCCCTGGGGTGGCCATTTCCCCACCCTGGCTCTGTGGTGTGGAGGGGGCGCCCCAAGGCTGGCAGGAAGCCTGGCTGTGCCTGGCCCAGAGCACAGGTGGTCCCGGTACCCAGACAAGCCACCCCGGTGGAGCCTATTCTGGGGGCAGAGATCGAGGCCACACGGGAAGGGGCTTGTGGCCCCCCGGGTCCCTCCCCTGAGCAGGTGGGATGGACGGGGCTCCTCGGCCTCCCTGGTTCAGTGAAACGGTTTCCGAATGTCCCGGGGGTGGGGAGGTGGCTGAGTCCAGGGGGCAGAGCTGTGCCCCACACCGGGCAGGGCGGGCAGGGGCTCACCGGTAGGTGCTGCAGGCTCGGTGCCCGTCGCAGGTGGTGAGGAAGGGCTGGTACACATGCTGCACGAAGGATTCGGAAACGGGGCCCCTGGGAGCCCCCACAGCACACACCCTGCGGCTACAGAGGTGCAGGGGCCAGGGGGTCAGTCAGGGCGCCAGCCTCAGGCCCCTCCCGGCCCCGGGACCCAAGGGAGCTGAGGACCTGGGGAAGGGGCTTCTCAATGTCACTGGGCAGGACCCCCTGTGCCCTGCCCCGGCTCACCCGGGCCGGTAGACGTGTTCGGTGCCGCCCGCTGCCAGCACCAGGAACCACATGAGGAGCAGCTCCCTGGAGCCCCACATGGCCTGTGTCCCCAGGTGCGGTGACCTCAGGGTGGCCTGCAGCACAAGGCACGACGCTGTAAGTCCCTCTGCAGACCCCCCTTGAGCCCTGGCTCTGACACCTGCCGGCGGGAGAGCCCCCACGGGCGGGTGCCGGCTCCCAGCCCCCAGCCCGCCTCGCCCAGTGAGGCCGGCTGCGCCCTCGCCGGCCACAGACAGCCAACCGGAGACCACGGAAGGGAGACAACTCTGGGGCCCGGGAACAGAACCGGCCCCTCGCTTGGGGCGAGAGGCATCCTAACCCTGCCGGGCGGGGGCTGGGTGAGCCCGGGAAGCAGCGGGGCTCCGGAAAGTTCCTGACGGCAGGTGGGGACCCAGGTCGGGCATCTGGACCAGCTCTCCGCCCCTCCCCTGGCGGGGCTCAGGGCAAGGGCACGCTGGCACCCCACTCTCAGTCTGCAAACGGGTATCGGTGAGCAGTCTGGAACCCAGCATAGCTGGCTTGCCCCCTCGGGCCTCCAGGGCCTCGTCTGCCCAGTCGGGAGCCAGCCCTGGGCAGGGTGTGGGCATCGTGCATGGGCCACTCCAGGCTTCTTACCGTGGGGACTGGACCCGTCTGGAGTATCCCGAAGCCTCCAGGGCTCCCGGGACAGCGGCCCCAGTGGGTGCCCAGCAGCAGGGCGCCCGGAGCAGCCCTCCCCTGCCGCCCCGCCCCCCCAGCCGTGGATGGGAGCCAGGGCGGCCACGGGAGGACTCCCGGGAATGCGGGAAGCCCAGCCCAGAATTAATGGTCTGCAGCGGGGCGTGTGCAGTGGAGGGCAGCGAGGAGATGCTGTCTGTATGTGCAGCCAGGGCTCGGGGAGCTCCCTGCCCCCCTGACCCGGCACCCCCGCCCCAGGCCTGCAGGGCCCCCAACAGCAGAGGGCACCAGAGGAAGCTCCGCTTCTGTGTGAGTGTTGGGGGCGGGGTAAAGTCCAGGTGAGGCAGCCCCCTTCCCTGGGACTCAGTTTCCTCAAAGACATCACTCGGGTCTTGGAGGCCCTTCCTTTGGCTCTGACGGTCGGTCCCATAAACAGTGACCACCGGGAGCCGTGACTGAGCCCTCCGTGCCCACCAAGCCTGACCCCCGTGAGGGCAATGGCAGGCCTGGTCCTGGTGGGCACTCCGAGGGTCCACGTGGCCCTGGGCACGGGGAGGGCAGCTGGAGGAGGGCCCTTCCTGCACCCCCTGTTCTGTGTCCGGGGGCTGAGAGGGGAGGGCGGAGGGCAGCCGAGCAGGCAGACTGCAGCAGGGGCCATGGGGGGCTTCCAGGAGCTTCCGGGCAGCGGCAATGGTGCCCGTTGGAGCCGGTGGGAAGGTGGACTCTGGGCGTGGACCACGGGGCAGCAGTTAGGGGCAGGCCTGACGGTCCAGGCCAGGACTGAATGGTGGGGGACAGGTGGCCCAGGGGGGAGGCAGGGCCATGCCAGGGTCCCAGACGGACCTGCCCTTGGCACCTACCCCTCCCTGGACCTCCCCGCTGCCTAGAAGGGGAACGTGCGGTCAGAGAGCAGCCTCCACTTTGGAAACAAGCTTCCCCTGTGCCAGCAGAATCTCATTTCCCCTTGGGGCAGCCCTGCTGGGGCCGGACGGTCGCCCCGGCCACGTCCCTCCAGGTCCACAAGCAATGGTGTCCCCACCGGTCCCAGCGTCCCCTTGCGGGTGCACCTGACCTTCCCTGGCACCTGGCGGGCGTGCGCCCCTGCAGACCCCACCTCGGAAGGCTGGGTCCGCAGAGTGGGGCGCTCTGCACGTTCCGACCAGGGTGGGGGGGCCGAGGCCGAGTCCCGGGGGTGCTGTCTCTCCACAGCGCGCCACCTGCATGGCCGGCCTGGGTGACACCCCCGCCCCGGGGCCTGCGAGGCCTTGACTGTCCCGGGAGGACCCGCAGGGCGCGCATAGGGGGTGAGGGGCTGCCCACCCCGGCCCCCCGCGCGGCAGGCCCGGGACGCCCGTGACCAGCAGGGGGCGCGCCCCCCCAGGCTGCTGGGTCCCCTTCTGCAGACCGGGGCGCGCCTCGGGGACCCCCGCGCCCGGGCTGGGTAGGGGGCGCGTCCCCGCGCGGTGGCGCCCCGGGCCCCCCGCTCACCTCTCGACTCCCCGCCGCCGTCGCCCGGCGTCGCCCCTCCCCCCCCAGCTCCGCGCGCACCGAGCTCCCCGCCCCCCCCCCCAGACCCGGGCTGGAGCAGCGCGCGCGCCCCCTGCCCCCCGCCCCCCGCGCGCGCGCCCCCCGCCCGGCGCCCCGCGCGCTCCGCACTCACCGCCCGATCCGGGCGCGCACGCGCCGCCGCTGCCACCGCGCCGAGGGGCCCCGGCCCCGCCCCCGCCCGGCCCCGCCCACCGGCCCCGGCCCCGCCCCGGCCCCGCCCACCTGTCCCCGCCCCGCCCCGGCCCCGCCCGGGGGTGGGCTCCGAGCCCCCAGCCCGCCCGCTCACCCCCATTGCGCAGATGGGGAAACTGAGGCCCCTCCGGGGACTGTGTCCCGGGGACCCTGGGGGCAGGTGCGCTCCGGCGCCCCCCAGAGCCCGCTGGGTCCTGCTGTGACTCGGAGCCTCCGAGCAGTACCAGGTTAGCACCCCCTTTGTTCAGGACATTCAGGGTCACCCCCCCCCGAGTGCCCCTCAGGGCCCAGGGAGTCCCCCCCAAACTGTGGACACCCCTAGGGACTCTGGGCCGGCCTCGCCTTTGCTCCTTGTCCGCATTTGGGACGCGGGCTTCAGCCAGGCGGGGGCCCCACCTGGGAACTTGTCGGTCCCCTGCTTTGCGCCCCATGGTCATCCCAGTGCCTGAGGCTGGGGGCCTGCCCCTCTCGGCCTGGGCACCTGTGCGTACCTGTGCACCCATGACGCATGGCCAGGCCCCCGGGCTTGCTGCGGAGGCTCACCTGGGCAAGGGGGCTCCGTCATGCCCCGGACACGGGCGGCAGAGGCTCTTCTGGGCGGTGGGGTCCCCCTGGGCCTCGCCGGTGCTGGGGTCTGTGGGCCAGAGACACGGTGTGAGTTAGCACACAGCCTTGGTCACCCTGGTGCAGCCCCCGTGCCACTGCGGGACCTCAGCCTGCTCTTGCCCTACAGACGTGATGGCCCAAGCTAACAGGTTCTCTCAACCCCCACGTCTCACACCCTCCCCTGGGGGCGCACAAGGTTTCCATCTGCACCCTCCTGGGGCGCTGGGTGGGGGTCCTGGGGTTCCCCAGAAGGAGACGGCCTTCCTGCAGAGCAGGCAGCTCCAAGGCGGCTGTCTGGGGGTGCACAGAAGCAGAGGGGGGAACCCGGTAGCTACGCAGGTGCCCCCAGAATGAGGCCTCTTCTTCCTGCCTTTGGTGGCCGCTGCCCTGGGCCAGGGGACCCCGGAAGGCCTGGCAGACGGTCTGAGGGCTGCTGCTAGAGGCCTTTAATGGTGAAGGGAGGGGGGGTCTTGCTACTGGGGACCCCAGGCCTCCTGGCCCCCAAACCCACACAGGGCAGCCCTTGTCCAGCCCCAGGTAGGAAAGGGTTAAGAGCTGGACCCAGGGGCTCAGGGGCAGAGCTTCCCTCCCGGGTCCCCTGCCCCCATCCTGACTCCCAAGCTGTGGTCACTTGACCCTTTGACCTCCTGCGGGAGCAGAGAGGGCAGCCTGGGAGCTGGGTCAGCTTGTCCTCCCGCTGCCGCCAACCACCCTGAGGCCTCACCTTCGGCTTCCTGGTCTGAAAAGGCGGGGGGGCTTTGGAGGGAGAACAGGGGCTGCCCGGGGCCCACAAAGTGCCCACACCATGCTCCCTCTGCCTGAAGACCCCCGAAGCCAGACCGGCAGGACGGGGGCCCTTCCAGGCCCCGATTTCAGCGCCCCAACGTGCCCGGCACAACCGGCCTGAAGATTTGACTTTGGGGTTCCTGCCCCCTGCCAGCACCCCTCCCCAGCGCCCCCCGGGCAGCACTTGCCCGCCCTGGAGGGACATGCCCTCCCGATGCTTGGGTCTGGGAGGACAGGTGAGCCGAGCGCGGCTCCTGGCAGGGGCAGAGTTGGGGTGGGGGTGGGTGCCAGCTGCCCGGGCCTCCTCCTTCCAGGGCGATGCGTGGGAGTCGGGCAGGTCAGACCGAGATCCAGCGGGGCCCCCGCCCGCGGGCGCCCTTGGCTGAGGGGCCTGAGTGCCCTCCACGCGGTGGGGCTGGCACCCGTGGGAGGACAGACGAGGGCACCGGAGAGCAGGGTCCCGAGCTGGCAAGCAGCTCACCCCTGGTGGACCCACGGCCGACAGGTGCCGCGGTCAGCGAGGCCGAGGGCGGCTGGCCCGCTCTGCCCGTCCCCTGCCCGGCCACGCCTGCCGTACCTGGTGCTGCCCAGGCCCCGGCGGGGCCATGACCACCGCCGCCGCCTCCTCAGGCCGGGAGTGGGGGGCCTGCCCCTGCCCGCCGCCCGGAGGCGCCTCCCGTGGCCGCGCGGCCGGAGCCCCCATGTGCGCGGTGCTCGCAGGACAGCGGCGAGGGGCAGGGAGGCTCCTCCCGGGCGAGGAAGGGCGGCTTTTTATGCTCGTCCCGGGTGAATCAGGCCTGGGGTGGGCCCTTCCACCCCCTTCCCCAGCGGACTTCCTGTGTGTGTTCCCCGCTGATAACGGGGATCGTCAGCACACAAACAGGAGGCCCCGGGCCGGTGGGGGTCGCGGGGGGCGGGGCCTGGCCCCGCTGCGGGAGGGGCAGGGGACCCCCGTCCCCCAGGCTTCCGAGCGAGTCTCACTGGGAAGCAGCCAGAGACCAGGCCCTGGACACCCCCAGCCCCGCGTGCCACAGGGGACGTGGCTGCCGCCAGGGCTGTGGGTCCCCCAGGTCGATGGAGCCACAGGCCATGTAGTGTCACTCCACGGAGGGGCCCGTTGGTTCTGGGGCCCTGGACTGTCCCCCGGGCACGTCTCAGCACTGATGTGTGTGCTGTGTATGGGGAGGAAACCTGGCCACAGGAGGCACGGGATGGGGGGTCGCAGAAGCGCCTTGTTGTGGGCCCCAGGGTGGTTTGGGGGTGGCAGGGCTCAGGGCTTCTCTGGGAGTCCATCTGCCTCCCCTGGGAGGGGCTGCCCTCCCTGCTCCTGACCAAAGCCCCCAGCCTCACATCTCGGGTTCTTTCCCGGGCAGAGCATGCCCCCCGGCCCTCCTCCACCCGGGGCGGTGACCGTAGGTGGCAGGTGCCCAAGGGGAGCTGCTATCCACCTGCCCAGGCCTCCAAGCTCCCGCGGGGCTGCCCTTGGGCACAAGTCCTGCCCCGGGGTCAGCCCCGCCTGCCCACCGCCTGGGGCACCCTTGTTCTCTGGCCTGGAACCCCTCTACTCACCCTCACCTCTGCCCAGCCCCACTCAGCCGGAGCCCTGGCCGAGAGGGAGGCCGGGCCGCTGGGAAATGCCCACCGGGGGCGCTGAGAGCAGGAAGGGGTCTCGCCCACGCTCGGCGGGTCTCAGGGTCAGCAGGGACCCGCACCCTTCTCTGCCCCACGGCCGGGGTGGCTTTGCCAGGGCCAGGGTGGCTTTGCCAGTCCCGGGGCTGCGGCCAGGGCCCAGGGCTGTCTCTCCGGGTCTCACTTTCCCCGTCTGTCCCCTTGGGACGAGAGAGGCGCCAGGGTCACTGTGATGGCTGGGGAGGCTCCTGGGGGCTCAGGGGTCCTTGGTCTGAGGGGCGAGGGGCCTCTTAGCCGGAGGCTGCACCCACCTCTCCCCGCCAGCCCACAGTGGCCACGCTCTGGGTACCCCCTTTGCCTTGCTCGGCCCCTCACTCGGAGACTGGGGTTGGGGTGTCTGGCCAGGGGTCCTCGCCACCAGGAGGTGCCCCCACCCCAGACCCCAGGCTCCGGGACCTGCCCTGTGTCCCCGGGGGGAAGAACCAGCAGACCTGAGGGCTGGCTGGATCCAGCCCCTTTTGTGCACAGACAGGGAAACTGAGGCCCAGAGAGGGAGGCGTCTGGGCCGGGTGAGCCGGAAGGCGGAGCAGGACGGGGCGGCCCCTCCCTTTGCTCAGTGAGCCCCCTGCCCCACCTGTGTTCAGGCCAAGGAGGCTCATGGGTGCGTCTTCCCTGTAAAGCTGCGGCATGTTAGGGAACTTTCTGGAAGGTACCCCAGCACAGAGGTCTGTCTGCCCAGCTCTGGTCTCTGGGTGCCCCCTGGGGTGAGGCTTCGGCCCCACCGGCTGCCCCCTGGTTTTGGGGGTCCCCACTGCTCCCTGCCCCCAGCCCCTCTCTGGACCGAGACCACAACCCATCCAAGGAAGAGAGGCCTCGGCTCAGGGCACCGCGGTGCCAGCCCCACCGTGGGCTCCCGCCCCCGGAGTGCCAGGGACACGTGGGACAGGTGGGCTGGGGTCCTGCCCCCCAAGGGCGTGTCAGACCCCGGGAGGGGGCTGTGGTGCAGGCAGAGGGGAGACGGGCACTTGTCTGACGTCCTCTTACACTGCGGAGGGGTCTGGGGGCCTGGAGAGGACTCAGTGGCCCTTCCTGCCACATGGGGCCCCCCCGGGTGCTGGGATGGGGACCTTACTCTGTGCCCCAGGACCCCCACATCCGAAGGCCCTTCTACCCCGCATGGTGGCCGCCATTCAGCCACCGAGCTCGCTCACGGAGCCCACCACCCGCCGCTTGGACGCGTTTCGGGAAGGCATCGCGGCACCTGTGACCCGGTCTACGTCCCCAGAGGACACAGCGTGTCCTGCCTCACGGGCCCAGCACAGAGGGGGCCCGGCCAGTGGCCTGCAGGCGGCTCAGAGGCCTGGCCTGGAGCCCTGGCTCTGCCCACGCCGCGCCTCAGTTTCCCCACCTGCCCTGTGCGTCCTCCCGGCTGCCAGGGAACGTTGACCGGGAAGGGGGCGTACTGCCTTACCTTCCCCGGGTGTGCTGGCCAGGTGGTGGGAGTGAAGGGATCCGGGGACCCTGCAGGGACCCCTCACCCCTGAGCCTTTGGCCTCTGTTGCCCAGGAGAGGGGGGACCAGGCCCCCGGCCGAGGCCGGCCCTTGGGCCCCTGGGCAGCGGGAGGCCTAGGGCAGCAGGCAGGACGTGTGAGCCGAGCTGCAGGGAGGAGTGGTGCAGAGCCGGGAGAGATGGGGCTTCCTGTTTATCCCCCGAGCGCCACCACCGGCCGTGGGGACGGGATGGCTCCGCCGGCCACGGCAGGGCCCCGCTCCACGCCGCACGCGGCTGCACCTTCACCGAGGGCGACCCGGCCCGGGGGGGGCTGGAAGGGAGGCGGCCAGGCCCCGACACCGTGGGGCCAGCAGCACTGTCCACACCCCAGCGGGGCCTGGTCCCAAAGGAACAGGTTCCCTAGGGAGCGGGGCTCTGCCCAGGCAGCCGGGGCCTTCGGCGCCCCCCGCCCGCAGGCCACCCCGCATGTCTGTGGAGCTGCCGCGAGCCGGGCGCCCGCATCACGCCCGGCAGTTTCAGGTCTTCCATGTTGGGTGGTGCCCCTGAGGCCTGTGGGCAGATGGATGTCGGGGGACACTTGGCTCCCTCTCCTTGCTGCCCCCCCAGGCCTCGCCTCCTGGGGACCGGCCATGGAGAAAGGGGACCCCACGCCCCCACGTCCTTGGCTCCCAGCAGGTCCCTGTGGGTTCTGCCACCAGCACACATCCCTTCCGCCACCATGCTTCTTCCTCAGCCTGGCGGGCACCCCTCTTCTCACCCCCGATGTCACGGAGCTCCGTGAGGGGTGACATCAGGTCATGTGGCGTCCCTGCCCAAGCACCTGAAGGCTCCCCATGGGCATGCGGGCCAAGTTTGATCCCTCCACGGACAAGCCGGCCCCGCGTGGCCCGCGCGGGGACAGAGCCGGCTCCTTGCAGATCTGCAAAGGGCGTGAGGGGCCCAGAAGCTGCCCCCCACCCAGATGCGCACCCCCCGAGGTGACGTGCAGACATGCGTCACAGGCGAGACCACAGAGACCCACGTGGCCCCATGAATAAGGGGACCAGACGTCCCGCTGTTGGCGGGACAGTCCCGATGTTTAACAATGTGTCTCGCGTCCCGCGGCGTTTTAAAAAAGCCCCGATGTTTGGAAAGAATGCACGACAAGCTAGGGAGCGGCGGGAGATAGACCCAATTTTTCATCAAGAACCCCCTCCCCCCGGTCAGTGGTGTCCCGCTTCACCAACGTTACAACCTGGTCGCCTTACCCATGAAGGTTCACACGGTGAGCACGCCGTGCAAGCGGGCACCCTTACCCACCATCACACCCCCGGACCCGCACCCCTGACGGGCACGGCGGTTCCGCCCGGTTCGGGGCCTAACTCGGTGCCCCGTGGTGCCCATGCTGCGTCTGGCCTCTCCCGCTCCGTGGCGCGTCTGTGGCTTCTGGCCGTCGCTTGTCCCGTGGGGGAGACGGGACCGCACGTGGCTGACTCTGCGTCTCAGCCCCGCAGCTGCCGCGCCGTGCTCGCGCGGCCTTTCGGCGAATGTGCACGTGAAGGCGTCGCTCCTGGCTGCCTGTGCCCTGTGCTGTCCCCGAGGGCGCTGGTCCCAGCAGAGACACGAAGCCAGGGCCTGCCCCCCGCCTCCCCGGCCCCAGCCATGCAGGGGCGTTCGGCTGCCCCCCGCCCTGATGGTTCTGCAGTGATGTTATTATTCACATTCTGTAACACGGGCAGATGACGAAAATCACTGTTTCTGAACAGCAGGGTTCCTTCGTGGAGAAAGGCCCATTTAAAGATCTGTTTAGGGGCGGCCGGGAGGGCTCAGTGGGGTAAGCGCTCACTTTGCAGCCCCGGGGACCAGGGATCGAATCCCGGCCCGTGCGGACCCATGTGCTGAGCTGGGGAGCGCCCCCAGTTCAGTTCTCTCTCTGTCTCTCTCTCTCTCTCTGTCAAAAATAAAAATATGTTAAAAAAAAAAAAAAGATCTATTTTATTGTTTTTGACAGAGACAGAGACAAGAGAGAAGGGGGAGGGCCCAGAGCCGTCTCCATAGTTGCACGTCATCAGTTTTCCACATGGTTTCGTTCCACACAGGTGGGCGGGGGCCACACAGGGTGGGGACTGGGCTGGGGGCCCCCGCATGGGAAGCGCACCCCAGTTCAGCATATGGGTCCACACGGGCCGGGGCCGGGATTCGATCCTCGGTCCCTGGGGCTGCAAAGCGAGCACTTAACCCGCTGAGCCCTCCCGGCTGCCCCTGGAAGTCCCATTTAGAGGGGTGTCACCTGGGTGGGGGTGAGAGCCGGGCGTGGGGGGGGCACTGTGACTGGTGGCTGTCTCGGGGCCCCGGGCACGTCTGGGTGATGCAGAGAGGAGAGGCCATCCCCTGGGGACTGAGCCGGGGTCTCAGTTGCTGCCATGGGTGCTCAGTGTGTCCCTGGAGACAGAGTGCTTGTCTCCAGCGCTGGGTGCTCACAGGGTGGCCGGGCTGACTCCCGCAGGAGCCCTGTGAAGTAGGGTGAGCCCCCCACCCCCCACCTGGAGTGTGGCCAGGCCTGCGGGGGTCACCCCACCTGCAGCCCCACGGCCCCCGCTTGCCCTGTGCCGGGCTTTGTCGGGGACCCAGGCTCCTGCAGGCCGTGGGGACCACCCCCACGCCCCCGGAGCTCCCCACAACGGGGCTTGCCTCCCCGCCTGGCCCCCCGCACGGAAGCCACGCTCACAGTCAGGCCGCAGTTTGCCAAGCCCGGCAGATGCGGCCGCCGTTAAGGCCGAGGGGAAAAAACACGTTCTCTCCCGGACGGAAAGGGAAGTTCCCGTGAGTGGAGGTCAGTGAGGAGAGGTGGGCGGCCCACCGCCCCCACCCCCGTTGGGACCATCCTGTCCCCCCCACCCGGCCCACTTGGGGGGTAACTACAGAGACGGCTGCAGCACGGCACTGCATGCCCCCTCCACCCTGCAGGGTGACCCCACAGTCTGACCCCCTTTATGGAAGCGGGGTGACTCCTCAGGGTCACGGGAAGCCTGCCCCCCAGCCTAGATCCTCAGCACCCCGGGCTGGGGCAGCGGGCAGGGGCGTGGTGGCCGCGGGGGGCAGGCGAGCAGCCCCCGTCCTAGGACGGGCCGCATCCCTGTCTTCCCAACGGTCAGTACGGGGCTGCTGGGCAGTGTGGGGGAGCCCTGTCTCTGGGAGATGTTGATGGGGGCTCAGGGACCATAGTCGCCCTGAAGCCTTCCCTGCCTCGGTTTCCCCATGTGTGCGATCACGGCGTGGCAGGTTTGGGGAGCCCTGGGGCGTCTCTGAACTCCGGCATGGTGGGCAGTTTGTGGCTGGGCCTTTTGTGTGTGTGGGGCGGGGGGCGATTCTGTAGCTTCCTCCTGGTCGTTCGAGGGACCTGCGACCCCCCAGTTCTGAGCCCCAAGGTCCCTCCAAGCCTCCCAGCCCCCCACCCTCAGCTCTGCAGTTCCTACCATCATCATTATTTTTGAATGTCCTTAAACATGTAAGGACAGAAAAGGGAAAAAGAAATAATAAAAGGCCAGCATCTGCTGCCTGGCCAGAAATCTCTGTTTCCTCTCGGCCAGGAAACAGGAAGTGCGTGTGCTGGGGAGATTGGGGACCCGGCTTCGAGAACAATAGAGCCCCCCCCAGAGGGGAAGAGGAACTGCGTCAAGGCCCCGGCGGGGGCCGAGCCTGACCTCTGCCCCCCTCGGTGCCCCCGCCAGACGTAAATTTAGTCTTGCTTCTTTTCCGGATGACAAGCTCCCGGCCCCATTGTTGGGGGCGGGGGGCAGGGCTCCTGGGGTCTTAGGCACCGTCTAGTGACTGAGCCTTCCTTTCCCTGGTGCGGGAACGCGGGGGGCAGAGCCCAGCCGGGGGCCGTGGGGTGTGGGCACGGAGGCCCACCTGTGCAGGGGACGGAGACCCCCACCACACCCCTCAGGGACCCCTGCCTGCCCGCCCCCGGCTGCCTGAGTACCCTGAAGCGGGTCTCACGGCAGCAGGAGCCAGGTGGCAGGCAGGCGCTCGGCCACAAGCCCCGGCCCCGGGTGCTGTGACCTTAGTCCTCAGTGACGGTCAAGGCTCAGCGGGATGGTCCCCGTCTTAATCTTGCAGCTTCACTGAGCTGCCGTTCCATCCCCTGCAAGGGTGCCATGCAGTGGCTTTCCGCGTGCGTGACACAGAGCTGAGCAGCCGCTGTCACGGTCATGCCTCGAGCATTCCCAACCCCTCAAAAGAGACGCGTGCCCTCTGGGGTCGTCCCCCCGGTCGTCACATGCCCCCCGCCCGCAGCATGCACCCACCACCTCCCGCCCGAGGAATCCTGCGGGCCCTGGCCTCTGTCTGGCTTCTTGCACCGGCAGCGTGATGTTGGGAGGGTCACGCATGCTGGGGCATGTGTCACACGTTCTGGGGCGTGTGTCACGTGTGCTGGGGCATGTGTCGGCACCTCGTTCCTCTCTATGGCCAGGTAACGGCTCCGTGGTCTGGACGTTCGGGCTGTGTCTACCTTGGGCGGCTGTGAACGCGTGTGCACGAGTGTGTGTGTGCACGCGGGTAGTTAGTTCCCCTCTCTCTCGGGGGGTCACTCTGTGCCTCATCACTTGGGCAGCTGCCCCATTTTCCCTCCCAGGTGGGTGGCGTCTGCTCCCACTGCCCTGACACCCCCAGGAAAGCTGGAGGGGCCGCTCCCCGATCCTGCCCAGACCCCGGATGGAGCCGGGTTTGTGGCGCCTCTGGCCCTCCGGCCACCCCAGCCCAGCTTCCTGCCCTGGGCCCCAGGCTGGGTGTGGTGGGGGCAGGACGAGGAAGGCAGGGCCCCCCACCATCTTTGGGGGGAGCAGCACTGCTGGGCTCTGGGCTGGGTTGTGTGTTCAGGGTTCCTGGGCAGCAAGCCCCCAGCTTCTGCAGGCGCTGAGTCCTCCACCCGTGGTGATAACGATCAGGCCTCCATCACTAAATCTTAGGGTTCCACCTTGACCCCCACTGTGCTGGGGGCACTAAGGCTCAGAGCGGCCGAGTGCCCCCCACCCACCAGGCACATGGCGGAGCCGGGGCCAGATTCCAGGTCCCTGCGTCCCCTGCTAGGACTTGAGTGGCCCCAGGTGAGCTGGGGGCTTTGAGCCAGGGTCCCCGGCCTCCCCGACTCCCGAGCCTTCTCCACCAGCACCCCACCAGTGCTCTGGGGACCTGCCCTGCGTGTCCCCCCATCAGCCAAGTGTGACCCAGCACAGGCCGCCCCGGACACCTCCCTGCAGAGGGGGATGCGTGGGCAGCCCCCGCCCCGGCCTGCATGCGACCAGCGGTGCTATCTGAGCAGGCACCAGGCAGGGGGGTCACCCCTACGTCTAGGGGGTTGGTACGGCTGCCACAGGCCACCATCCCAGCCCCAGTGACGCCAGCCGGACTCTCAGCCAGGATGTCCCCGGGCCCACCCCAGCCCCCTCAGGCCCCGTCTGGGGATCGCAGTTTCCTGAGCCGGCCCCAGCTCCGGACAATGGCCGGAAACGCCGGCTCAGGCCGGGCAGGCCGCCTGTGGGCCTGGGGGAGGTGGGCAGCCTGCCTGTGGGCATGGCTGGCCGAGGGTCCGGGAAGCTGGCCACGGCGGGCCCAGGGCCCACCCCTGCTCTGTGCTCAGGGAGAGACGCCCCAGCCAGGAGGCTCCTTGCAGTCAATGAGCAGGGGCTGGGGGCTCAAGCACGGGGGCTGGGGTGCCGATGACCTTGATGCTTAACTGGGTCTGACTCAGGGGCACCCCAGCCCTCTCCCTGTTCAGCCCCCCAGGAACACCATCCCTCCCTGGGCCGATTCCTTGGAGACAAGGCCCAGCTGGTCCCCAGGGCTGTGGGGACGTGACTCCTTAGAAGCCAGCGGCCTGTGACAGGGGCGGGGCAGGGAGGTCGCTCTGGGCCCGGGATCACTGTTTACAAACATCTTTTTCTGTGTCGTCTGGGCCGTGATGCAAACCTGCTCGTGGTGCAAAAGCCGGTTGGATGTGAGGCGCAGAAGCAGGGGTGAGAAGCCGTCTCATGTCACGCAGCCTGGCGGCGTCTGCCTGCAGCGTGTCCACAGCACCGGCCCGCGTGCAGGGCTGAGGGCATGCGGGGGAGCGGGAAACGGCCCCCTGCCAGGCCCCCCAGGGCGGCGACCGGAACAGGCCGGTCCCTGAGGCCGACGCGGCTGCAAGTCACAGGCCGTACTTACTGAAGCAAGACGTTCGCTTTTTAATCGACTTTTACGTTTCAGAACAGTGGTAGGTTCGCAGCAATATTGAGAGGATCACCAGAGAGGCTCTGGGGCTCCCCCATACACAGCCGCCCCCCGCGTATCGATACACCCACCTGAGTGACACACTGTCGTCCCCAGAGGTCTCTGCCCTGGACAAGCTGCAGGACTCGCTCGGCGTAAGCTGACAACGGTTTCAGGGTTTGGGCAAGTGGGTTCCCTGTGTAGCCCCCCACTATCAGCTGACAGGACATCTCCATCCCATCCGACGGGGCCCTCTGTCCCACCTGGCCCTCGGCCACGGGGGAGGGTCCCTTCTGGGATCACACAGCGGGACCCTGGGCTCAGCTCGGTGGCTTTGAGACGGCCGTGCTGCATGCCACATGCAGGTGGCCCGGCCGTTCCACCCCGCGGGTGACGAGGACGCAGGCGTGGAGGCCGGGGTGCAACAAGCGCGGGGGACGCCCGCCACCCACGTGCACCGTGACAGCGCAGGCGGCCTTCAGCGGACAGGCCGACAGACAACGGGCAGCACATTCCTGCCAGGGGCATCGTTCGGCCACAAGAGGGACGCGGCCCCGACATACACGCCCACCCGGGGGAACCCCGCCAAGCGCTGGGCGCCGGAGATGCGGCGTCGTGCGGTTCTGACGACGTGGACGACCTCGGATCGGCAGATCCATACCGAAAACCATCGCGTGGGTGCCCGGGGCAGAGGGGAGGGGGCGGGGAGCCAGTGTCCAATGGGCACGGAGTTGGAGTTTGGGGAAATGAGAACGTTCTGGAAACCGACAACGTGAATGCAAGGAATCCCACTGAGTTGCACATGCGGGGCAGCAGGGGCGGCGTCCCCAGCGAGGACCCCGGGAGGGAGGCCTGAGCCCCAGGAGCGGAGCCCTGGGACCGGCTTCCCCGGCGCTGGCCCTGCAGGGCGCGGGGCGGGCAGGCAGCTGAGGCTGCTGCGGGGCCTGGCCGGCTCCATCCCGATTGCAGGGCTTGGAAGCCTCCCCCTGCCTCCCGGGGCCCCCAGCTCCTCAGGCCCCTGGACCTTGGAGCTGAGAGGAGGGGTGGGGTGGGTGGTGGAGGGGGGCGGTCACCGGCGCTCAGGCCTCCCGCCCTGGCAGGAAAGGCTGCGCGGAGCCGGGACAAAAGGTAGACGTGCAGCCGGCCATGTGCACCCTTATCAGGGCCTGCACTCCGGCCGTGGGGCCTCGGCGGAAACGCTCCGCTCCGCCCGCCTTCCTGCGGCCTGGCCGCTGACCCCCGGGCCGGGGGGCCTCCAGGGCTCGGGGGAGGGACCCCAACAAAGTGAGAGCCGGGCGTGGCGGGGGGTCCCCGCACCTGTGGTCCTGTAGGCTGTCCCAGGACATCAGCAGCCGGAAGGTCCCGGAGCCCCGGGTGCAGGGCCGCCCTCTCCGCTTAGGCAGGACGGGGCGGAAGAGGCCCCCCATAGGCTTGCACCCCGTGACCCCGTTCCCCTCCTGGGTGTTTGGGAAGACACCGGGGGGATGTTCCCTTTCACGTCGCCCAGAAACATGGGGAGCCCCAGCTCGGGGCGCAGGCCCTGGCTCTGCAGTGGGCTGTAACCTCTGTGTTCTTGCCTGAGGTGGGGTGACAGCCGTGTCCCCCCCGGGCTGCCCCGTGGATGATGCCCTGGGAATCCTCCCTATTGGTCCTACTGGGGCCTGTGACGCCCAGATGGGCAAGGACAGGGCCCTCACCAGGCTCCTGCCCCTCATCACCACGGGGCCTGGCTGTGCCTCGGTTTCCCCCATCAAATGGGCCCCGGGCAGCCCTCCCGGGCCAGAGGCTGGGACGTGCCTGGGAGCCACAGAGGGGCCGGCACTAGTCTCCCCAGCACGTCCGCACGCGGCCCGGGCCGGCCTGGCGGAGGCCCTGCTGCTGCTGACCCGCAGGACGCAGGACGGCCGCCTCCGCTCCCTCACGGACCCCGCCCACTGGGGCTGCCCCCGGATCACCAGGATGTGCTGTGGGGGGGGGGTGTCCCGGCCCCCGCCTCGCCGGCGACCTCGGTGACCTGGCTCCGATGCCTCGCTCTCCCCCAGGATGAAGCAAAGCGCTGGGGAAGGGGGCAGGGGCTTCGTGATACGTGACTCCCACCTCCATGCGGGGGGTGCGGGGGGCTCCCCGGGGGCAGGGCTGTCAGCACGGTCACCTCCGTGCCCCGCACCCCAGACACACGGCTGGCCGGTCCCCCTCCAGGCCCCGAGGAAGGCGGAAGGCAAGGGAGGGCACTGGGTCGAGCCGCTTGGGGCCTCCCGGCTGGGGGGCGCGGGCCCCACTCCCGGACACCCAGGCTGAGCAGGTCGGCCCGAGGTGAGCAGTGGGCTGGCCGGCGGCAGCCGGGGCACCTCGTGGGCCTTGGAATGACCGAGGGCGGGGAAGTTCCCTGGGGCCCCTTCCCACGCAGCCTCAGGCCCACCCCCGGCACAGACCCTGGCTTGGCCTGTGTCTGCACTTGGTCCACATGGAGTCGGACTGCGTGTCCTCGGTGCATCTGGCTCCTTTTGCTCGGCATAATCTTGTTTTAACTGTGAGGAGAATGTGGAATTTTACGAGCCCGGCTGGTTTAAAGCCTGGAAGACTCTCAGCCGCGCCCACTCCGAACTCTGAAAAGGGGGTTTGGTCCCATGAAAGCAGGAGAGCCCGATAGAGGGCGGCGAGACAAGCTCAGGGAGGGAACGGGGAGCGAGGAGGCGGTGAGGTGAGCTGCAGGAGGCGGCTTCTCCGGCTCTAGAGATCAGGTGACCAAAGGCACGTTCAGTGTGTCCTGGGAGGACAGTCTCCAAACAGGCGCCGTGCCTGTGCCCGGCATGTTCAGCAAGCCACACACAGCCTCGGCACCCACACTGCGTCGTCTGGATGTTTTCAGCCCGTGCGCGTATGTTTTGCGTTACCAGGAACGGGGTTTGGAATGTGTGCCTCTGTCCCTTTCTGCGTCTGCTCCCGCCCGGCCATGTGCCTGCAGCCTCCAGTCCAAGGGTTTTCAGTAAACTTCTTATTTTAGACTAGACGCTCACCCAAGAGCGGCAGAGACACTAACGTCCCCAGACGCCGGGCCTCCACCGCCGTTCACGTCTGACGCTAATGTGGGTGCCGGGCACGGTCACCGCCAGAATTGGTCGGCTGCCCTTACATATCGTTCGGTCTGGGCCTCATACAGACTGCGTTAGCTGTTTTTTTTTAAGATTTATTTTATTATTTTTGACAGAGAGAGACAGAGAGGAGGGGGAGGGCCCAGAGCCGTCTCCATAGTTGCACGCCATCCGTTTTCGACTTGGTTCCGTTCCACACAGGCGGGCGGGGGCCGCGCAGGGCGGGAACGGGGCTGGGGGCTCCCGCCTGGGAGACACACCCCCACGAGCCAGGGGCCGACCTGGGGGGTGGGGGCGGCGAGAACGAAACTGGGGGCCTCCCGCATGGGAAGCTCACCCCAGTTCGGCATATGGGTCCTCCCAGGCCGGGTTCGGGACCGAGACTCGATCCTCAGACCCCAGGGCTGCAAGGTGAGTGCTCAACCCACTGAGCCACCCCGGCCTCCCTGCCTTCACTTTCTCGGTCACTTCTTTGCACCACTAGGGACTCATGGGTATTTACTTCACACTTTGGCTTAGAATCCAACACGAAATGGTTTTGTGGCTCACCTTGTCCCGGCTCTGGCCTGCCGGGGGCGCTTTCAGGTTGGCGTTCGTGTCCCTTTGACACACAGCCCGCCATCGGGGGGACGTGTTGTGGGGTGAGGGGGGAGCACTTCCTTACCCTCCAGGCGCATGGTGTGTATGTCCCGCCCACACCCTGGAACCAGCCAGTTCTCCAAGGACACGGTGTTGGAGGCCGAGGTCTGGCTGCCGGGCCCCCCCTGGGGTGTCGTCGCTTCCAGGGCCTCTCGGCCGACAGATCGAAGTGAGGGATGAGCCGTGCACGTCTCTGAATGCCTCTGCGTGTACCCGTCTGCATCTACGGGAAGCTCACCGTGGGCTTCTGCAGCCGTCCTCCGTGGCCACACGGATCATTCCGGCACCTCCCCTGCCTGCCCCTGTCACTGCGCTGGCCAGGCTCCCGCCTTTCCCCGCGTGACCCCGCTGCGGGCCCCCCACCCCCGCACTGCCCTCCTGGGGGAAGCAGCCTTTCCGGGGAGTGGACCCGACATTCCCCACACGCCTCCAGGGCTGAGCATGCCGTTCGCCGGCCCACGGACATCTCACCGGCTTCGGCCCTTTGGCTCGTGGGAAGGCGGCTTCCTGGAACCTTCTCGGACAACAGACGTTTTCCTTCCTCCCGGGTAAACACCCGAGAGTCAAGTTGCGGGATTTAGGGGCGATGCGTGTTTGACTTTAGTCAGGAACCGCCCAAGAGGCCTGTCAGCCGCCCTTGTTCTCTCCCGCGAGCTCAACGCCTCTCATCGCTGCTGTCGCCCGGCAGCCTGGACTTCAGCCGTCCTCACGGGCGTGCTCTGCAGTCCCACTGAGCCCCTCGTGTGCACGTCCCTGGTGCACACGGGTCCTGGGCGTGTTCCCGTGCGCTGCCGGCTGCCTGTCCCCTCCTTTCGTGAAATACCCACGCAAGTGTTTTGCTCGTCCGTTGTCAGAGATCGACCCGTGAATTCCGCCCCCCGTTTCTGGATCGCCTTTTTATTTTCTGGACCGTGTCTTTTCGATGAGTCGAACATTCTGATCCTGATGAAAACCAAAGTGTCGGTTTCTTGTGCAGCTCGCACTTTTGTGACCTGAGAGAAATCCTTGCCCACCCCAAGGTTCATGCGGATTTTCTCTTATGCTTTCTTCCAGAAGGTTCTGGGGTTTACGTCTAGGACTATGATCCGTCCTGACTCCGTTTCTGTGCAAATAGTGAAATAGAAGTTGAGGTTCCATATTTTATTTTATTTTTCTATCTGGATATCTAGTTGTTCCAATGCCATTTGTCAAAAGAAAAACAATTTTCCCCCCTATGGCATTAACTTGGCACCTTGGGTGGGAATCAGTTGGCCATGTGTTTGGGCGCCTGCTCCCAGACTCCTGGTTCCAGCCTCCGCTCGCCTGTCTGTGGCTGCGAGGACCACGCTGCCTCCATTACCGAGGCTCCGTCAGAAGTCTTCACAGTGCAGCTCCTTCGACTGTGTCTCCTTTTTCCACATTCCGTCGGCTATTCTGGGTTCTTTGCAAACCCATTTCAAATTAGAATCATCTTTGCAAAAAAAAAGAAAAAAAAAATAATAATAATAATCTTTTTTTTAAGCCTGATAGAATTTTGATAGAACTTGCAATGAATCTCTACGTTAGTTTGGAGGTAATTATTATCTTAGAAAGGCTGAGTTTTTTAGTCTACAGACCACAGCATCTCTATTAGGCCTTCCCTAGTTTCTCTCAACGGAGTTTTCCAGCTTTCCACTTGAAAGTCGTCTGCATTTTATTCATTACTTTGATTCCTGCGTATTTGGTGTTTCTGAGGCTATGGCACATGTTTTTGAAAGTTATTTTTCCAGTGCTTCATTACTAACGAATAGAAATGTGGTTGATTTTTCTACATTG
>PVKE010018505.1:0-29457 GCA_004027555.1 Craseonycteris thonglongyai | reverse complement strand
AACATTTATTTTTTAGTTTCAGGAACAAAACTTCCCAAGAATTATTTTTATGAGGATATTTATTTGAAAGTGCTTTTATAATGTAACAGTGTCCTCCCATCATATATATATATTTAATTTTATATGTGTGTGTGTGTGTATATATACATATACATATACATATATATATATTATTTTAAATGCTGCACATTAATTTATTGCATTAATATTTTACACATCAGTTATCCTTTCTGTAATAATCTAGACATCTACATTATTACAAGTTTTCATTATTAAAATCAAACCAAAATTTTGGTGAATAATTGTGCACTTTTTTTGCATATATGGGCTTCCCTCCTAAAATGGAATTTATTTATAAAAAATTCTGTATTTATTCTTACATGTGTAAACTTTAATCACCTTCAAAGTACTGTCTGTTTGAAACAATACACCTATCAAGATGCTTTTTCCACTGCTCAAAACAGTTTTTGAACTCATCAATTTTCATGTCTTTTAATGCTTCTGGTTTTCTGATTCACCTCTTCCACATAGGCAAAACATTTTCTTTTCAGGACTATTGTCATTTGAGGAAACAAAAACAAGTCTCTCAGGGTGAGATTGGGTGAAGAGGGAGGGTTTGGCACAGGGGTCATGCTGTGATTTTTTTTTGGGGGGGGGTTGTTTTTTGTTTAAAAACTGTTAAATACTCAGCATGATGTGGATATGTGCATTGTCACACCACTCGTTGTTCATTTAAATCACCCATCATGAAAGGGACAAATGCATTGAAAGAATCGGCAAAAAAAATTCACTAAGCCGACTGCAGCCTCTCACAACACCAGCTGATACATGATGCAGATGGGTTCCTAGAACACTTATCAGAGAGCGAAGCCTGTATTACAAGGGACCCACTCTCCAGACAGTAATTATGGTGTTTTGGGCCCTGTCCTTATATGCTGCAGCCTTAGGGTCTAGTATTTATATCTTAAAGTAGAAGGCTAAAATATATAATATCAATATCTTCAGCATTTACAAGATACTGATAATCACTCTGAATCAATTATTTAGAAGAGTCATTATTGCTTCACGTACATGCCAGGTTTATTTTTGTTTTACCTATCTAATCATTAGACAAGGCATCACACTTTGATTTATTTTTTTAAAGATTTATTTTATTGATTTTGACAGAGAGAGACAGAGACAGGGAGAGACAAAGAGAAGAGGGAGGGCCCAGAGAGTCTCCATAGTTGACAGCTTTAGTTTTCCATATAAATTAGTTTCACTCCACAGGTGGGCAAGAGGTTGCGCAGGGCAGGAACGGGGCCAGTAGCCTCCCTACATAGGCCCTGACAAGAACTGAACTGGTGGCACACTCTAGTTCAGCATATGGGTCCGCCTGGGCTGGGGCCAGGACTTGATTCTTGTTCCCCGGGGAATCGAAGCGAGCGCTCAACCCACTGAGCCATCTCAGCTTCCCCTTTTTAATTTTTTTTTACCTGTTTTCTCTTAATTTGCATTACCTGTTTACAAGTCTTATATTTTGTCCTATGCTTATTGGTCTTGTTTATTTTGTTTTCTACAAATTGTATTTTCATATTATTTACTCAACTTTATATTTAATTTTCTTGTTGCTTTTATTGTATTGATTTGTGTGTAGTTGTGTGTGTGTGCATGTGTGAATGTGTGTGCAACTATATGTGTTTTAGGTATTTGCCCTCCATAAAATACATTTTTAATACTATCCTTGCCTTTTAACTTTTATGGTGTTCTTTCATATGTAAATTCTCTTTCCAGAAATATCTATTCCATTTCATAAAAATAGACTATATCTTTTTAAATAAAAATTTTCATGGATGATGTCTCTTTATTTCCAACTTTCAACTATCTTTAATATTTATTTTTCTTATTTATTTACAGTTATTTTTTTTATTTTAATTTCCAATTGTTCATCATCAGTGTGTTATATGATTTAAGTCAATTTTGTATATTAACTTGTTTTCCATGGCCTTGCTACATTAGCTGATTAGTTCTGTGACCACATTATTTAGAACTTTCACATAGATGATTATGTCATCTATGAAAAAAATGTGAATTTTTTTTTTTTCTTGTATTGTTGCACTGGCTATGATTCAATTCATTGCTGAGCACGAGTGGTGAGAGTGAGCATCCTTGCCTTTTTCCTGATCTTGCAGTTAAATAATTTTAATTTTACTATTTAGTATATCAATAGCTATAGGTTTTTGGTACCCGGTACATGTATTTTTTGTTTGCTAGAACTTTTGTTGTGAGTGAATTTTGATGTCTTCAAATACTTTCTTTGTCTCTCTTGATGATTATGTCTTTTGTTGATCATTTGTTGCTTTTTATCTGTAAATATAATAAATTATACTAATTGATTTTTAAATATTAAACCAACATTGCGTTTCTGGCCTACATCTTACTTGAATATAACAAAATAGTTGTAGTATTATTTTTTAAAACAAATTGTATAAGTTTACTGGCTTAAAAAATACAAATTTTTATCTTGCACACTGTAGAAGTTTGATACAGACCTCATTAGGCTAAAGCAAGGTGTTGGCAGTTTCTTCCTGGAGGCTCTAGGAGAGAATCTGATCCTGGCCTCTTCCAGCTTTAAGAAGCCATCCACATTTTTTACCTTTTGTTTCTCAGTCTCCATCTTCAAAGGCAGAAACTGCATTTCTCTCCCTCTTTCTCTCTTCTTTTCCATCTTCTATTATTAAGAACATTGGTGATTGATTAAGTTAGACCTACCTGGATAAACAAAGATAGTCATTCAATTTTAGGATCCTTAACTTAATAATGTCTACAAAGTCTCTTTTTTCATGTAATGTAACATATTCATATTTTTCTGAGATTAGGATATGAACGTCTTGGAGAGCCATTATTCTGCCTATCACAAAGTCTTTTAATTTGCCTTCAGATTTGAATCATAAAAGGTTTTTTTTAAGAATTTTTGTGTTTACATATATGAAAGATATTGAACTAAAAAATTTTTGTAGAATTATTTTGTCTGGTTTTGTTATTAATGTCAGGATGGCCTCACAAAATGCACTAAAAAGTGTTCTCAATTATTTTTCTTTCTTTCTGGAAAAAAATGTGTGTAGATTTAGTTTAAATTAATCTTTAAATACTTGGAAGAATTCACTAGTAAAGCCACATGATGATCCTTTTGAAAATATTTTTGGTTAGAAGGATTTAATTGTGTATTTAATTTCTTTAATAGATAGGAAGCTATATTAGTTTTCTAGGGCTGCATAGCAAAATACCACAGAGTGGGTGGCTTAAACAACAGAAATTCATTTTCTCTTAACTTCTAGAGCCTAGAAATCCAAGATCAAGGTGTTAATAGATTTACTTTTCTTCTGAGGCTCTCTCCTTGGCTCGGGAATGGCTACAGATCTTCCCTATATGTATCCAAGCCCCTGGTATTATTTTGTGCATCTATGAATTCTCTCTTCTTGAAAGGACATAAGAGAGATTGGATTAGGATCTACCTTCACAGCCTTATTTTAACATAGTTACCTCTTTAAAGGCCCTATCTCTAAATACACTCACATTCTGTAGTACCAGGGTTTAGGGCTTACATATACGAATTTGAAGGGTGTAATGATAACACAATTTAGCCAATAAGCAAGGCTTTTGTATTATTTATTTCATGTTTATTTACTATATATTTGTTATTTAAGTGAGTGACAGCTGGTATTATACTATTTACCAGGGATTTATCTAGTTACAAAATTTATTGGCTTAAACCTGTTATAACTCTCCCTTAGTATTCTCTTATTATTTGTATAGCCTCTCTTGTTCCTGACCTTGATAATTTGTGTCTTTTTTTTCTTCTCAATCATTCTGAGTACATTCTGAGTATGAGACCTAGATTTAAGTTTCGTTATTTTTTCTCTAATGTTTTCCAGACTTTTTTCATGTCCTTTGTTTTTTTGTTTTTATTCTGATTTCTGCTTACGTTGTAATTAATTTACTCTTATTTTTCTTATCACTTATCCCAATATTTACCTTTCTTAGAGGACCTTTATTTTTTTTTTGTAGCTCCATATTGTTATATGATATTAAATTCTAGCCATTTGATATCCCCAAACTCTGATCTTTACTTCTATGAGATAGCCAAGTTGTGTTTGCTTTTTCCTCTGTCCTCACTGAATCATGAAAACTGTCCTAGGCACAATGCTGGGGTAATTGTTTTGGTCATTGTCAATTATTTTCCTTCTTTTAAATAATACCCTCTTTTGTTGTTATTTTATTCAGTGTCTAAAATCTAGTATGTCATGTTTTTTATTCTATTTTTTTATTCTTCAAAGAGAAAATGTACTTGTTGCTACATTATGATCAGAAGTATAAATCCTCTAAACAGATTCATTTTAAACTTTTTCCTCCAGTTTGTTCTGCATTGTGAATTTCATCTAACTCATTGACTTGGTTTTCTAAGCATCGTGTTATTCACATGTTTTTGAAATTTGTAGTCTTCTTTGGATTAGAGAAGTTTTTTGTTCTTTTTAGTTTTATTTTTTGTCTATTTTGTCTCCCCCTCCTCCCATCTTTTTTTTTTTTCTTTTTTTTTTTTTTTTTTTTTTTTTTTTTTTTTTTTTTTTTTTTTTTTTTTCCCCCTCCTTCCTTTTTTTTTTTTTTTCTTTTTTTTTTTTAGGTATCACAGTTTTGCAGTTAGCTCCACAATATCCCCAGGATCTTTTGCAGGGAAGCAAATCTCAAAATATATTTTTGGGGTAATGTTGATACTATTACAGATTCAGTCAAGTGAAGAGTGAGAAATTGAGGGACATCTAATCACAAGTCTGAATCTGTGATCTCTGACCCCCCCCTAGGTCAACAGATATTTTTATAAAGCAGAACACACTTTTTCTACTGACATTTTTTCTATGATAAAATATAAATAACATAAAATCTCCTTTTTTAACCATTTTGGCTATATTATTCAGTGTGCTTAAGTATATTCACAGTGTTATGTAATAATCAATGCTATTTCTGGAATTTTTTCGTATCCCAAATAGAAACTTTGTACCTGTTAAACTATATTTCTCCATATTCCATTCATCAGCTCCTGATGATAACCTCTATTCTACTTTCTGTCTCTATAAATTGGCCTATTTTAGGGACATCGTATAGGTAGAATCATCCATGCAATGTTCCACAAAATACAATCTCTCTCTTTTAAAATCTTATTGTTACTTGTTAGATCAAAAAAGTATAGCTAATCTTAATATTTTACTGCTTTGACTATATGACTTTGAAATTTTAGTTGGCTAAATAACGGCCCCTGAGATATTAAATTCTACTTACTGGACTCTTTAAGGATCTTGAAATGGGGAAATTATTCTGGATTACTGAATGTGCCCTATATGCAATCAATCAAAAGAGGGAGGCTAAAGGAGGTCCCACAGCTACACAGAAGAGAAAGTGATATCAAAACAGAACAGAGAGACAGAGAGGAAAAGAGGAAGAGATAGAGAAAAATGGTGGCTTTGATGTTTGAAGTGCACCACCAAGAAATGCCTGCTGCCACCAGAAACTTCTAAGAAGTGAAGTAAGGAACACTATCTCCCCTAGATCCTCCCAAGGGAGCATGATTTCAATCTAATGATACTGATTTTAGAATTTCAAAAAAGAAGTGCAGTTTTTGGTAAATTGTTATAGCAGCCAGAGAAACCCAGTACAGGGTTCTTATCCATTTATTTTTACACTAAAAGTCATTAAAATACATACATATTTATATATTAAATTTTATTTACAATTTTATTTCTAGCTAGTGCATACATCAAATATTCAATAACTCTTTCTGAGGTTTTTACTTCAAGGACCTTACAACCACCACCTACTACCTGGCATCAGGTCTTCCAGTCTTATCACTCTCATTTCTACCTTCTATCCTGAGGTAAGAGTAAATCACCTTTCTAAAAGTGCATATCTGATTATACATTACTCTTAATTAAAATTTTTCACTGCTTTCTTTAGCTTTCTAGTCAAATTTCAAGTGCTTAAATATAATCTGAGGGCCACTAGTAATCCAGACCCTACCTAATACTCTAGTGTAATATTCTGTTACTGTCCTACCTATATGCTCTGTTCTAATTACATTTTTATTCCCAGTGTACAGAAATTAACCACTCCTGTCCTTATGCTCACATAATATCCTGTAATTGCCTTTATCATAGCTATCACCACACTACCTTGTAGGCAAAAATTATTCACTTAACTATTTTTTCTAGTCTAACAAAATTTTTCTTTGGATAAAGATCACATGATTATTTTACCAAATATACTCATAAAAAGTATAGTATTTTCTTCACATTTATGTTTATTAAAGGGAAGTTTTTGTATAAAAACAAAAATTATATAAAAGCCAAAATTTCCAAAAAGGTATTACTACTTGCTAAATGAAGAAAAAGTATTTGGTTCAAAACTAAACAAACATGGGTAAACTCGTGGCTTTGAACAAAATAAGAGTAAGCATTCAAAATTATTTTAAATGAGAGGATGCCAATTCTGTATTAAGTTACTAATTTGCATTTCTAACATTAAAGGGATACTATTACAAATACATTTGTATATTCCTTAATAATAACCTATTTTCCTTCCAAAATGGAATTGTCAATTTAGATTATTTTTGAAAAGATAAAGCACCTAATATACTTTTTCTTTTAATTTTTGTTATTCTTAGCTCATTTTTTTTATTCCTCCTAATATGTAGATACCTTTCCAAGATTGTTATGGCAAATAATGTAGTAGTTTTAAATATAAGGTATTCAATTCTATTTTAATAAATAATAAGAGAATTCAGTGTCTCAAACAACAGAGTTATTCTTATTTTCAAAAAATACTTTATCCACAGAAAACAAAAATACTAATTTGAAAAGATATTTGCACCCCTGTGTCCATTGCAGCAGCATTATTAGTAATAGCCAAGATACAGAAGCAATCTAGATGTTCATTAGTAGACAAGTGGATAAAAAAGATGTGGTATATATACATAATGGAGTATTATTCAGCAATTTAAAAGAATGGAATCCTACCATTTGTAACAACATGGATGGACCTAAAGAGTATAATGCTCAGTGAAATAACTTAGGGAAAGACAAATACCATATGATTTCATTTATATGTGGAATCTATTTTTTATTTTATTTTTTAATTTTTTGGAATAATATTGGATGTCAAAAATTACATAGGTTCCAGGTGTACAATTCTACATTACATCGTCTATGTGTCACATTGTGTGCTCACCACCCAGAGTCAGTTCTCCTTCTGTTTCCATATAAATTTGTAGAATCTAAAAATTGAAACAAATGAATAGGCAGAACAAAAAAGAAATAAACCCATATATAAGAAAAATAAGCTGAGAGTTGCCAAAGAGGAGGGGTTAGGGAACGGGAACTTATAAAAAGAAATAGTAATAATAGATCATGTAAAAGACACAGGTGTAAATTATAAGATAAAATACTATAGCCAATGAAATAAGTTCCTTGCTTTACCTCTGAGTCTTCTCTATAAAAGCTTTGCTCCTATCGCCTGAAGACAGGATGGTCCTAAACACTTCCGGTTTGACACTACCTTGATTTAAATTGATGTTTACTCAAATAAACAATTACATTAAAAAATAGTTTACTTTTATAGGTGTTTGATTTTCTTACATGAGAAAACACTGGTTAGAAAATACAGATGCATTCTAGGAACTAATTTGTTTAAAGTTGTGCTTCAGTAGTAAAGGAATGAAAGAAATACACACAGAAATAGATATTACTGTGATGTCTAGATACTAAGTAGCTGACCTGGTTTTTCCTAATTATTGATAATATCCCACAGCACTAGCCTTAGCTTCTACAAAAGCTTTAGCAGAATTGACAGCAGGAACACGCATGATTTATTCATTAGAAATGATCTATAGCTTCCTGCATTTTAAACCCCAGGCACTCACACTACACAATGCCGTGTCATTCAGCAAGAACTAGCCTGGGACAGGAAGCACTTCAGCATGTTTACAGAAATATCTCTTAAAACAGACCTAACTATCAGACACCCCCATGTAAATCCCTCACTCTAAGAAACTTGGGGAAAGGATTTCACTCCACACTCACAGAAATCATTTCTGGAGACTGACCGTTGTTCCAGATTGCTGTTGGATTTCCTTTTTCCATTGAATTGAATTTCCTGTAGACTGGTAATATACGAACATTCACCAAGTGCTTTTCCTATCTCCAACTAGTAATTTTTAAAAAGCCATTAAATAGCCCCCTTATGTTTTTATCAAGTATTCTATGTATACAATGAAGAACATTGTGATTGATAGTTTAAGAAACCAACAATTGGTGAAAGGCAAGCCTGATAACTTTTGTATGTAAAGTAATAATAATAACATTAACAATAATATTAACTGACATTTACTTGAGCTCAGTAAATATCAGACATCAGCTCAACACTTTACATCCATTATTCCATTAAATCCTCAACTGAAACTCTGAAATAGTTATCTCCATGTTACTAAAGTGTCCTCTGAAGCTAGGGTATTTTCAGTATCTTGCCCAAAGTGTCATAGAATTTCTTGGAGCAATAATTTGACATCTAACTCTCAGAGTTCAAAGTAGTGCATTATAGAACTGTACACATGAAACTTATATAGTTTTACTAACTAATGTCACTCCAATAAATTCAATTTAAAAAAATCAATGTCCAAGAACCAAGTTCTCAATCACTATATTGAACTGCATTTTTATTTTTTAGCATCCCTCTCATTCCAGGCATAATGACACATGAATCCATCACCTGAATGACAGAGATTATTGCTATGTGAATGATTTCCAAATTTACCTCCAATTCTAACACCTTCTTAAGTTAATGAACTAACTTTTCCAATGCCTAAAAATGCTCTGACAGCACTCATACATGTTTATATTCATATTGCTACCACCTTTATTTACTCTCAGATGCTTCAACTTTCTTCAAACAAATTGACTCGAAATAAAATTTATAATTGATCATCCTCGAACTTTAAATTGAATTATTTTTTCTTTATGTAAGCAGCCACCATCTAGGGAATAGAGGTGATGCGGCTGTCGGAAGTGACAGAATGTGGCTTTGGCAGTTATAACAGAAGCCAAATCATGGGGCCTTCAAGCCTTTCTCTGCTCTCATTCACTTTTGTACCTGTCTCCTAATTCCAGATACATTTCTGATACTTTACAGGTGTATTATGCTCTCCTCCTTTCTTCATGTTATTAGGAAAATATTCTAAGAACAAACAAATAAATGAACAAATAACAGTTCAATGATACAAACAGTAAACATTTGTATGTAATTTTCCCCCCTCTGCATTTGAATTGTAAGAAAGGATTAAAAATAAAAATCTAATGGTAGAATTTTTTAAACACAATGCCAATTGGGAGAAATTTCACTAAGCTAAAGGGCCCTTTGCTTATCTTATTTTACACTCATAAGACATTGATAAATACTTTCTCATTAGCACATTTTCAATAAAGAAACTGAGGCAGAGTAGAGAGATTTAGATGTAAGAGTTCTCCAAGACGCATTGTACACAGTGATAATGGATCAAAATGATGTTCCTTTGACTCCAACTGGATGAGTGGATTTTAAGTGGTTGGAGAAAAAGTGAAAAACTATTTGAATTTCCACTTTATACTAACATCAGTACTAATAAAAACCATTAATCACAAGGAATTTTAAAGGAACTGGAAATATAAGTATACATAATATTACCTACTAATCTTAGAATTTCAAACCTACCATGCCTCAGCTCCCAAACTCTTCTTGAAAAATTCTCTCAAGTATACAGTTTGGTCTAACAGACAATGTATAGTTGTCATCTCACATGGGGAGTTAGTTCTTCTCAATAATTTTAGATTTCCCTTAAGCAGTTTTCTTTTCTACTTTCTTAAAATTTATTTCAAACCTTAAAACTTTCTACAAGTCTCCTAATCAAATCTCTTTCTCTACCCTATTCAAAGAAAACCATCATACTTCAGTGTTTGAACTATTTTAAAAATTAACCCGTTTTACAGATATATTAACACTTGCATCTGTCATACATTTTATTTTACAATCTTAAAGGATGAGATAATCTCTGTTGTTATTTAAAATTAACCTGTCCATCTTACACTTTTCTATCTACTGAACTACTTGGCTTCATCAATTTTATTCAGTTTCTACTACAACTGCAACCTATTCTATTCTTGCTTTTCCTCTCCAAAGTCTGTAAATATAATGACATTTATTTCACTCTAAAAATAGTAAATAATTAAAATAAAGTAAAATAAAGTTTCTTGAGGCTTCATGTGTCAAGCCTAACCTCCATTGCCTCAGAATATAACTTTATTTGAAAATAAGGTCATTGCAGATATAAGCAGTTAAGTTAAAAATCAGGTTAGACTGGAGTAAGGTTGTCCTCTAATCCAGTATGACTAATGTCAAAATAAAACAGCCACATGAAGAGACTCAGGATGTACGCCATGGGAGGATGAAGGCAACCATTGGGCCTATATAGCTTCAAGCCAAAGAAGGCCAAAGAGTCTCCAAAGAAACATTACCAACAGCATATATATATCCCACATGGGAAGATCTCCTGAAGAGAATGAAGGGGGGGGGCAGGGGGTTCACCCCAGTTCAGCATATGAATCCTCACAGGCCAGAGCCGGGATATGATTCTCTGACCCCATGGCTGCAAGATGAGCGCTCAACTCACTGAGTCAGTAATAACCTTATTTAGAAAGTTATTTAAGCTAGTAAATACATTGTTCCCATCCTTTCCAGTGCTGTGAGTGCTCTCTTCTATGATGTCCCCCAGAAACACTCCACACAATATGCGTGCTACTGTTTGAATTTATAGTCTTAAAAAAATAAATACTGGGAAAGCTGGGATGGCTCAGCGGGTTAAGCGCTCGCTTTGAAGCCCCGGGGACCGAGGATCGAATCCCGGCCCCGGCCCGTGCAGACCCACATGCTGAACTGGGGTGTGCCCCCAGTGCAGTTCTTGCCGGGACCTATGTGGGAGGCTCCTGGCCCAGTTCCTGCCCTGCGCAGCCCTGTGCCCACCTGTGGAGTAAAACTATATGGAAAACTAACGCTGTCAGCTATGGAGACTGCTCTGGGCCCGCCCCCTTCTCTCTGTCTCTCTCTGTCTCTCTTTCTCTCTGTCAAAAATCAATAAATAAATCTTAATAAATAAATAAATAAATAAATAAATAAATAAATGCAAGCAGTTTGGCACAGTGACAAGACTGAAAACAAATGAATTTGGTAAAATTTTATTCTAACGCTAGTAGTTATTTACTGAGAAACCTTAGATAACTGATTAATTGTCTAAGTATTAGTTTTTATCATCTCTTTTCAGCACAGTTCTTTTAGAACCAACAACCCATTACATAAAATTTAGCAACTGATTATATACTATCAGATTTTATAGTCTGCTTATTTGCTCTGCATAAAATTTCACTCCTCAATGAGATTGTGACTTTTTATATGTTTCTTAGAGTAGATAGCATAGTATTAAAAACATGGATGACTTACTGTAGCTTTTTTCTTAGCTTTATATTTTATCATTGTAATGTTAGTTGATAATTCAATATGCAATAATAGCTCTCCTAGAAAGATTTATGAGTGTAGAAGTTCTAAAATAAAGCCAAACTTTTTTGTAAGTTGAAGAATTCATTCTCTGAGTTTCATGAGTATCTTGTGATTTTCGTACTATATACTAGCTGCTTTTTTTAAAATACATGTTAACTATTTGGTTTATTGACTGTATTATATGTATATATCATTAAAAATATGGATATAAAAAGATACATTTAATTTCTACAGTTCCAAGGGAAGTTTTCTCTAAATAATTGTACTTTTTCTATAATTAATTATTGCATCTAACAAGTAATGAGGTTATAAAACAAAAGGGACAACTGTGTATTTCTACACAACAGGCACTGTGAGAAATACTTTAAATCCAAAATCTTAGTTTTGGGCTAAAATGATGTTTGAGTGCACTCAATCTTCGAAGTTTCCTGCTTAGAACACTTAAAAAGGAGTTGCTTAAAGAGGCATCTGGGCTTTCTATGCCATTTTGCTGGAGGCACTGGATGTATCTTACTTGAAAACAAGGGTCAGATACTCTGTATGTGATTTTCAGAACAGTTGTGAAATCTACTGATATGTACAATAAAAAAGAACAAAGCCTAAAAAGCATAAAACAATGACAATATAGATTGAAAGCTCTTTGTGTTGCATAACTTTGGTTGGATTACTGGATAGATAATGACATTCTTTTAAATTCATGGAAATAATACGTTGTCATTAGTGTACTGTTTTTTCTGCCCTGTCCAATGCATGACATTGATTAAGTTTACATTCGAAGGAAGACATATAGCACCAAGTCGAACTGTGGATAGTGATTACGGCAGTGTGATGGTTACAAAAGATACAATGAAAAATAGCAAGCAGCTAATGGATGTAAAATAAAGGTGGGGAGAGTAAAAGCTACACTTTTGTTCAGCGTAGGAACACTTAATTTACATTTCACACAGAGGAATTTTTTAAATGCAATCTAAGTAATGAAGGTAATGATAAAAATTATGCTTTACAATGAACTTCACCATAGTAGATTTTTAGGTTATGTGTCTTCTGGTTTTTTGTTTTGTTTTGTTTTGTTTTTGTTCTTGGGTTGTTGTTTTTTTATAAATTGATGAATTTAACAAAATCTTCCTCAATAAAACTGTATGAAACAAATTCACTTAAAATTAAAAACGGTAACAATCAGCTTCTTTTACAATCTTAATTTAATTTCAAAGCCTAGAAAAAGTATTTAAATAAACATGTGATTTATGATTAATACAGAAAATAAACTTGAAGCACAATAAAAACAACACAGTAGATTTATATATTCATTTTTGCGGTTTATGGGTAGTTTATTGTCTAGTTTTTACAAACTTCAAAAGAAAACAGTGTCTTTAAGGAACATCAACTTCTGAATATTGAATCAGAACAATAAACAACTCAGAAAGATAAAGATAACTTCATTAATGATGATAGGAAGCTGGCTCGGATATAAGTAATTTCCTACTCTTATCTTTGTTTTTAGTCTCAACTTCAAAAGAATAATGAGAATCAGCTTTTTCTTCTCCTGTTTCCTCTTAAAGCTCTTTGTAAATGTATTGGGAAAATTTTAGGCATTCTGTAATGAATGCTAAAATGACATTTGGGACAGAAATAGATCACTGTGTTTTTAAACAGCATTTACACTATGTCCTATCAACAGTATTAAATAATTTCTAGTAAAGGAAAGCCATGACCTGAATCACTGTTAAGCAATTAAAAATAAGAACATGGGTTTGTGATTTTCTATTGTTGTGGAACATGTTTTAACCGTAAGAATTAAAGGTACAAAAAACCAGGTCTCTCTGTGTTAACTATTTAGTATCAAGTGTAAAATAACTATTGTTTCACAATGTTGAATGTGAATCAATTTGTATACCTTTGTGGCTATAACCTAGTAGCAAAGCATGTAATAAATTTAGATGGATTTAATATTAACAGAAAAATATTTTTTGTTGAAATACAGTTAATGTGCAGTGGAATTGTAAAGATGAGTTCTATTAAAGTCTTACTCCCACTTGTTTTTTAATCATTTTTCTTCTTCTTCTGTTTATTCTTCTTAGTCTCCTCTCTTTATTGTCTGAGTCCCCTTCCAACTCTAAAGATCTGGGAATGATCTGTGTGTTAGAGTACAGCAACCCATATTCTTCGCCCAGATTCTAGTCCCATGTATACTCATAATAAACTCTTTCTCTTTGCTTCACAACCCATGCTTCTCCCTCTGCTCACGCCATCGTTTAGTGCAAGCCCCTCACCCCCATACTCAACACACTTACACCCATCTCTTCCTCTTTTGTCCACCTCCATCTCTCTTCTAAGGGTCATTTTATACATCACTTACTTAATTGAAAAAATCCAGATCCTCCCAAAACACATGATGAATGCAGAAAACCAGAAGATGTATGTTTTGATATTTAGGATATTTAGGGTGATGTTAAGGCAAGAGATGCAGGCAGGAACTACGTAAAAAAACAATATGGGGAGAAGCTGGGATGGCTCAGTAGGTTAAGCGCTAACTTTGCAGCCCTGAGGACTGAGGATTGAATCCCGGCCCCATCCTGTACAGACCCATATGTTGACCTGGGGTGTGCTTCCCATGTGGAAGGCCCCCAGTTCAGTTCCTATGCTGCACCCCCGGGGTTCAACCCCTGGCTCGAGAGGGCACGCCTCCCATGCAAGAGGCCCCCAGCCCAGTTCCCACCCACCTGTGTGAAATAAAACCACGTCAGAAAAGAAACAAGAAAACTGATGATATACAACTAAGGAGACTGCTCTGGGCCCTCCCCCTTCTCTCTGTCTCTCTCTGTCTCTGTCAAAAACAATAAAATAAGTCTTAAAAAAATATGGATATCTAAACCAACTAGTTTGAACTTTATCATGAAAGCCATAGAGTTCATGACAAACTTTAAGCAAGAACATATTATATTCTATTTTTGCTTGAGAAAAATTTCTCTAACTGAAAATAAAGGAAGTGAGAAAAACTGAAAGTAGAAGAAATAGTTTATTTCTTTCAATAATTATGTGTATACACAAAATGGACTATAGTTTTTTGATGGTATAGACTAAATATTATACATAAGGGTTTTGTTACCAAATGACATGGTCAACGATTTGTAATTGTAAAGACACTTAACTTTGATGTCTTATGTAAAATTTTATTACACTTTAAAGTGGAGAGGAACCAAAATGTTGTGGGCCTTTTAACAATTAATTCAATAACTCGCCTCCTTATACACACACACACACACAAACCCTGTTATACTGAAATTAGCAAGGTATGTTTTTGTTAATCAAATTTTAAAATGACAAATAAATTTATTAAGTATCTATGTAACCATAGTCATAATTGTTTATTGATAAGAGGCACCATGTTCTATTACAAACTTTTTTTCTTGATTTAATGGCTATATATAGTTGGCATTGTCTCCAAGGTATGTTCCCCCAATATTCTTCATGACTATATTTGGGTTCTTAAAGATTTTATTTATTATTTATTTATTTTATTTTATTTTATTTTATTTTGGCTTATAAGAATCATGGCTCAATGCTTATTGAAAATAAATCTCATCTAAATTTTATTAAACAATTCATGAAAAATTCTAAAGGTGAAAAAAAATTATCAGAAGTGTTTTACTAACCACACAGTAACAAAATAACAACAGACACTCACAGGTAAAACTTTAAATTTATTTTAATTACCAAAATTATCATTGAAATATTGTCAATGGGAGAAACTGTGAGTGACAGATATTAAGATAATAAATTTTTTATCTGAAAATCAGTGAATGATTATATCACACCTATATATGCACACGTAATTCATATATGCCTAAGGATTTTGTATGTATATATTGGAATTATTATTTCATGCATAACAATTGTGGAATCTGTGACATATATCTGTGCCAATGGTGGTTTTATATTCATTTTTCAATAAACTTGTCCAAGATTTTGCAGATTTGATTTAGTCCAGTAAAATTGATTGGCGACATCAGCACCAAATAGATGCATTGGAGTTTAAAAAGATTACAATCAGGCCCTGCAATTGTGCATGTTCATAAAAACATTCACAAAACTAAAGCAGAGAAAAGGAAGATTGGGTTTTCTAATCAGGCATATTTGAGTCTAATTCCAGTCTACCACTTAGCATTAGGTACATTTCTTAGCCTTTCTTGAACTGTTTTTCTATTTATAAATTAAGATAGTATTAACCTCAAAAAATTGTTGAATAACACATGTATTATTTCTAGCACAGAACCTAAAAGTAGTTTGCATGCAAGAAAAGTAGTTTGCATGCATGAAAAGTAGTTGTCATGTAGTAGTTGAAAAGAAAATAGTAAAAAAAAAAAAAAGAGAGAGAGAGAGGAACACTGATTTTATTCAGAGCACAAAAATGTTAAGATTTCTGGAGGGTTATAAAGAATTAATGAAAGAAGGAAAATAACAGAAAAATTAACCAATAAAAATGTCTTCTATAGGTGGTTAGAATTTTAATATGCACAAATGATAGAAAGGGCAACTTCACACAGAGATAAAAGTAGAAAAAAAAGGGATTCAGGGACAGCTCAGCAGGTTGAGTACTTACCTTGCAACCATGAGGTCCGGAGATCGAATCCCGGCACTGGGCCGAGCAAAACCCATATGCTGAACTGTGTCACAACCGATAACCACTGAGCCCTACAGTGAAGGTTCTCACCTCCCAAACAAGAGGCTCCAGTTCGGTTCCAGCCTCATGAGGCCCCACATCCACCTGTGTGGAATGAAACTGTGTCACAACTAATGATGTACAACTATGGAGACTGCTCTGGGCCCTTCCCTTCCTCTCTTTTCTCTTCTCTCTCTCTCTCTCTTTCTCTCTCTCTCTTTCACCTTCTCTCAAACAATAAAATAAGTCCTTTTATAAAAGTAGAAAAAGATCCTTGACTATTTGTATATTTTCATACAGATAAGTAGCACTGTTTGGAGTACGTTTGGGTATATTCATGAAGAGTCTTGAAACCCACACCGGAAAGTATAATTTGATTCTCAAAGCACTGAAGAGCAATTGACATGTTTTGAACAAGTAAATAATCATTAAATAACATTTTTTTCTTTTCCAAGATTATGTCCTCCTTATTTTAATTTTTTAAAGTTAACGATTCTGTTAAGAATCCCTAACAATTCAATTTTTTGAGTAAATTAAGAAGCTTTATATATTAACATTTATCAGAAATTCTATAATTCATTACAAAATGGTTGTGAAATTATTTTTGTAGCCTAAACAATGCTGTTTTGACAATTTTGTTGCAAACATTCTGATAATGAAGGAACCATAAAACAGTCTTTAAGTGCTTTATAAAGAAAAAATATTTCCTAATTTGAGGATGTTATATGATCAGAGCCCCTAACATTTGTGGGAACTCACAGTGAATCATTCTTCCTCTCTGCTCCTTACAAGACCTCATAGGTTCTTTCAGAAAAAAACAAGACTTCCTTGCTACTTAAATAATAAACACAAGCTGATCCTTCAGCCAGTCAACATTTGACAGAAGAAAACAGCTGGTATATGAAAGAGAAGCTTGCTCACACATTTCAAGACAACTTCTGATTAGATTTATTCATAGATTATTCCAACCCTCAATGTTTCTGGCTTGAATATAAAGCGTATTGAATGTTTCAGGAAGGAAAACTTGTTTCCAAAAGCCAGGCTCTGTGTTCAGCCTAGCAGAAAGGTCCCTTATCTCTTTGGGCTCCCACAGGCTTACGAAATAAAAGTGAGTTGTGCATCGTTGGTTTGCTGTGGTCTCCGAAACCATAGCAAACTACTTGTGTCATGCTCTTCATTCAACAGATGGAAAATATTGCCTTGCAGCTCCGTGCCAGGAAGGGAGACTTATTGGGAGAGGTGAATAGGGGCCTAGAGAGGCATACAGGCCATGTGCATTCCAGTGAGGGGTTAATGGTCAAGGAAAGTCAGAGTTCACTGAGGCAAGACACAGAGAAATGGCTTTGTGATTGATGATCAGTGGAGTGCAAAGGAAGAAGAGAAAGTAAGCATTTCAGCATTGGAACACAAGCATTAATAGTGACTATCACAACTAATTCTGATGATGATTTATAGCATTGCTCTGAGGCAAATCTACCCATCTGGGGATGCTAATAATTTGCAAACCATGAGAAAACTCACAAAAATAAGAATACATTACAACTGCGAAAGTTTTTTGGAATTTTGTCTCTTCTTTCAGTATTTTATGTTCTCATTCAATATCTGAAGTCATCCATCTAGATACAATTGCACAGCACCTGTGTGGAATTGCACTCAGTCACTGTTCCCATCAAGCAGAATCTTCTGCTCACTTATTATTAACTTCAGAGTTCATTGGGCTTGTATCTCTTTCTTATGCTACACCTTTATGAGGTTGCTTTTGTATTTTCTGATTTTATTTTCCTCTCTTTGTATCACATGTTGTAACAGACCTCCCCAAAACTGTAACAAGAATTGCAGAGCTAATGGAACAGTTTGTTTAGTACCTTACAGATTCAGATGAGTGTGCTGAATAAACATAAACTTCACTGAGGAGAAAACTGAAGCCCTCTCACAGGGTGAGAAAATTAATTTGTTCAGTTCATGAAGAGGTGTTTCTATCCCGCGATGGCCTTCACATTCAAGCATGCACAGACCTTTTTCAGGACATAGTGAGGGCAGGTAGCATCAAATTCAGGTGGTTACCTAAAATTTCTAAGTACCCAAGAGTTCCTCAGGAGACACCTATGTTTTCTTTTCATAAAATGGTTTTGTCCACATTGAATGCCTTTTGTAATAAGGTTGAAGGTAGATGGGTAAAGAATAGAACATAGATAAATAGATGATAGATAAGTAAATAGATGATAGACACATAGATGATGATGATACATAAATGATTAGATAGATGATAGATAGATAGATAAATAGATAGATAAATTATGATAGATAGATAGATAGATAGATATGGTAGAAATATAGATACATAGATAGTAGGTAGATAAATAAGTACATAGATGATAGATAGTTAGATAATAAATAGATAATAGAATATCTTTTGTCTCATAATACTATACCTTAACATTTAGAAAGTGTTTAATATGTATCAGATACTTTCATTTATATTTATATCTCTATAAAGTAGGCCCTTCCTTGGCTACCTATTTTTTTGATACAAAAAGAAAGCAGTTTCAAAGACACACAGTCACTACATGGCAGAATTGATCAGCCCATTCAAGCAGAGGCCCTTTTCTCCCTTCTGAGCTAAAGAATACATATTTTTGTGTCATTACAGTGCTCAAGAGCCCAGTGACTTCTCATGAACTAGCTGTGACACGAGAATAGAACTGAGACAAGAAAATTACACCGTATAGTTAGAGGTGTTCAGCTGAGATCTCGTTTATTCACCCCATGCAATAATGACCCAGTTTAATATTTTCTTTTCAGCATTAATAGTCTTTGACTTTCTTGGTAGTTTGTTAGTTGCTCACTTGCAATAATTCACATCATAGTCAGTGAAAACAATTTAATCTTTGATAATAAGATATTTCTAATCAATCTCTGAGAAGTTAGTGTAGATACCTAGGAGAATATTCACCAGTCTGGTCTAATGTTGTAATAAGTAATTATCATATTTTAAACTAAAAAACAAGGGGAAGCTGGGATGGCTCAGTGGGTTAGGTGCTCACTTTGCAGCCCTGGAGCGTGAGGATCGAATCCCAGTCCTGGCCCATGCGGACCCATATGCTGAACTGGGGTGTGCCCCCAAGTTCAGTTCTTGCCGGGGCCTATGCAAGAGGCTGCTGGCCCAGTTCCTGCCCTGCGCAGCCCCGCACCCACCCATGGAATGAAATTACATGTAAAACTAATGCTGTCAACCATGGAGACTGCTCTGGGCCCTCCCCCTTTTTTCTTTCTCTGTCTGTCTATCTGTCTGTCTGCCTGTCTTTCTCTCTCTCTCTGTCAAAAAACAATAAAAATAAATCTTTAAATTTAAAAACAAGTTGAAACATATTTACAACTACCGATAGAATTTTAACAAAAGGCTTGGATTGTGTTTAGTACACTGAACTATTAGTATATTCCACCATTTGAGGTAAAAATGTGCAGTAAAGCAATATACCAACACCTTTTTTATAGGAACCATGGGCAACAAAATAAATAAATAATGCCATCATTAATTACAATTGCAAGAACAATCTTCATTACAGTAGTTCAAGTAATGGATGGTTTTACATCAAAAACTGCATGGATAGAAGGAAAATAATCACTAGCTTGGGACCAGATCTCACAGAAACCCAAAGCTACAGAACCATGACACATGGGGAAAACAATGTACCGTAGGAGGTTTAAGTCAGGATTTAAGGTGTCTTCACGTAGATGCAGAACTTTTCTTGCTGCCAAAAGCCGGATTTGTTGGTGCAGACTCTTCTTTCTACCTTCATCTTGTTTTTCTTTCTGTGCCTGAACTTCTCACCACTGCTCCAGTACATATTTCTTTCTTCTTCCAGTATATCTATTTAACACCAGGTTCTAGCTTTCATATTTTATAAGTAGACACCATCTTCAGCTTTACACTATAGATTTTAAAAAAGAAGTGTTATCAACTCAGCTTTCCAAAATAAGCTAAATCTTGCCTCTTTTTTTTTTTTTACAAGAAACAGGAGAGAACTGGCTTTTAAAAATGCACTTAGGAGACAAGTCACCTGGAGGTAGGCAACTGCAGGTTTAGATCAAAGTTTTGGCCAAATTTTGGCTCTTGCTTGGTGTCACTGTAATTTTCTCCATTTTCCTCTGCTATTCTAAGCATGCATTATTTCACAACAACCCATAAAGTAGAACTAAGAAAGAGTAAAGAAAAAGGTATTCCAGCCTCAGAACATTACATAGGCACAGCAATAATCAAAATGCTTCCTATTTAGGCAGATTTTATTTTCTTAGCTTAATTTTGAAAAGTAAAATCCCATGTTTGGAGAGCTTATTTACGAAAGAATATTAAATTCCAAAATCTTTTACTCGTTCACAAGAAACTTCCTTATTAAAAAATCCTAGGTCAAGTCATGTGTTGGATAAAAATGATTCTCTATTTCATCTTAGAAGTATTCAACCTGAAAACCATTACTGTAATTTTAAATCAGTTTTTAACATTAACTTTTAAGTTTTGAAAAGATAATTCCATCTGCTTATATGTCTGGAAGCAGGAAGGTGAGTGAAGCAAGAGAAATTTTAATGTTGTGAATATAGACAAATATTCCATGTATTAATACTGGATTTATTGTTTGTTTTTAGAAAAATGGAATCAAACTTTGTAATACAATGGAAGAAAAGACTCAGCAAACGTAAATAAAATAAATTGTGTTTTGAATTGCTTCACTTAGAAAGAGAACTTTTTCAATACACTATATAAATTTAAAATCTAAATCACTTGGTAAAGGAATTAATAAATAAATTCCCTGTCCTGGTCATAGTGATGAAATTTTAAGATCTATGGAAATATTTGTAATCTTAAAGAAACGTCAGTTGATTTTTATACTCTGTTATAAATTATAGCAGATTACCTACAATTACCTACATAGCAAATTACCTACAATTTATGATAGAATTGGTAGGAGTCTGAAAGAAAGAAGGAAAGTGAAACTAAGTAAATTTAGATATAATCTGAGTTTATCCTTCTCTAGATTTAGTCATTTTTGATACCATTTTCTGAAGAAAATAAGGAAAAAACAATTAACGTTTTTGTAATTTCTTTTTGTTTTGTTTTAGTTTTACAACTTCTTTATACCCACACTTTTTCTCTATATTGGCTCTCTTCTCTCCACCCCTTGGGGATACACACACACAAAGACACTATATATATTATAATTAGGCTAAAAGTAAAAATTATTTTGAAAAATCTAAAAACAGATGTCACATCTATGTTTCCAAGGGCTGTTAAATAACAAAGTTAAACAGTATATTATTAACATGTGTTTTTACACTGACCATATCCACTTACTTGCATGCAACCAATCCTTTCCAATTTTGTTTTTAACTGAAAACTCTCTGTGTGGTATTTGTGTCTGTGCATAAATAGAAGTCTAAAAGAAGTTAACAAATCAGTATCCTATGCATAAATAATTATTGAAATAATAACTAATAACTAGAATTTTCATGTATAATGAAGTATAGTGAGAATTAAAATTAATGGTTTTAAATTAGAAAATTATGGTCAACAAGACTATTACTTACTTTTTCCTATCTCTTGACCTAAAAATATCAACAAATTTAGAAAACTATATAATCACAGTGGGACCAAAGGATAAAACTCTGCACTACCAAATCTATAGCAAGACCCACTGTAGAAGTTTAATAAGGTGCTGAGGACTGAGTGGTCTGTTCACTTCCTATATACTTAATGGCCCCATATTCTTTCTGCTGATCTCTTTGCATAGAACAACATTAAGCAATTCTGGCACAAAATGTTTGATATTGGCAATAAACTCAATACATCTCACCTCTGCTAAAGTGAATATGAGGATAAGTAATTTGAGCACAGTTTCTCCAAGAGTTTCCCATATTATATGTTAAAACTAGAGTAACGTAGAATTACTATAAAGAGGTAGAAAATCTGTGTGACAACTGTATTGCCTTCTGGGAAAAAAAAAGCAGACAATAACCAATGTAAAATGAAGGCCTTAGAGACTGAAGTGGCTCTTACCACTTCCAATAAAAAATTTTTTTTTTAAGGTTACACATAGTAAAATCCTGTTAACACTAATTAATCTGTAAGAGTACAAGTAGACAAACATTATTTCATTTAGAAAATGCCAGGGGTTGCTGGGATAGCTCAACAGCTATCCCAGCTGTTTTGTAACCACTTGCTTTGTAACCACTAGTTCTGGGTATCAAATCCAAGCATCATCAGCCTGTGCAAACCCATATCCTGAACTGCAGTGCAACTAGTAACCACCTGGATGGTGGTGAAAGTTTTTGCACTTTTTACAGTTTAATATCTCTAAATAATAAATAATTTACACAAATTAGAAATGTAATAGAATGACATTACATCCAAGAAAAAATACTCAGTGAAATTGAAAAAATGCTAAAACGATAATGTGCAATTTGAGAGATGGGCAAGTCTAGGTATAACTGTTGCTTTTTGTTTTCTCTCTCTCTCTTTTTTTTTTTTTAGTCTTCCTATTATGTGACCTACAATTACACTCAGGAATAATTGTCCAGAGTATAGTTTTTCGACAACAGGAAAAATTATTGTAGCCATATTACTAATCTTATGTGACCTGCATCCTTCATAGGGAGATTTCTGAATGAAGCTTTAATGTTTGTGAATACTGTTAGCTCCATGGCTATTCATTATCCATAGGAGGTAGGTATTTAATCTGTCAGACATTTGTAAAACACTAAAAGCAGTATGTCCTTTGACCTGGGTCACTAAAATGGTCCTCCATTCTAGTGACTTTTTTATTTTAGCCAGCAGGTCCCATGCATTTGTACCGTGCCTTATGACGCATTCAGGCAGAGTATGATCTTTGACTTCTGGCCACCTGTATCCCATACTTTTTGTGTGAAGGAAATAAATGACAGGCATGGAGATTAAGTCCAGCTCTTTTTTTTTTTTCTTTCATTCAGGTGTATTACCAGCTGAGTTGAATAACCCATGGGTGCTTTAATTTATAGTATGTGTGTGTGTGTGTGTGTGTGTGTGTGTGTGTGTGTGTGTGTGTGTGTGTTTTATAGCTTGTAGCAATTCATGTGTTACTGACATATTATCTTAACATTCTGTGTCACAAATGAGTTCTATTCTTTGGGAAGTAGACATATTAATCCATCTCCCCAAATCTAACATATTGCATGCACACATGCATATACATTCTTAATTACAGCATGTGTTTTCCATATTAATGTCATCATCATTGTTTTTAAATCCAGAATCTTTGACGTTTTGGAATGCTTTCCATGGGCTTATAAGTAGATTTTATATATTACTATTCCAGAACCTATCATAGGGATAACATTTGGAGATTCTATTGTTGAAAAAGTTTTATTTTAACAGCTCTATAAAAATCAATAACAAAAGAACCTCACAAAGAAGCCATAAAATCTAAGGTTCTCTTCCATTATCCATCACTTTAATTCATTCATTTAAGAGATAATTATTGAAACTATACTATGTCCTAAAAATTATTTCAACCATTTCAGAAAATATAAAGATGATTTTTTTCCCCTCTAAGAGTCTAACAAAGTAGCTAATACAGAAGCACAAATAACTACAACATAGGATCAGATTGTTCAATTTCCATACCAGAGGGATACCAAGTGATGGTTTCTGAGGATAAGAAAGATGAGGACAGCCTTCAGGGAAAAGATGGCATTTATCCTAGGACTTGAGTAAAATATAGGATTTCGACAAATACAAAGAGTAAGACAAAGTAATAGAAGGAGAAGTGAATGGCATAAATTATTAGACAAAGAAAGAAACAAACTGAGCCTGTTAAATACCAAGTTGTCCATACTGAATTGATAATAAGACAAGTCAAGAAAAGTGGTGAGACTTACATGGAAAAATATGGAGGGATCAGTTTAAGGAGGATGTTGAATGCCATGCTAAGGAATTTTAATTTTAGTTTAATAAAGACTGGGGACTCAATGGATTTTTTTTAATCAAGGGAATAAATTTTTACTAGAGATTTTAAAAATAAGATGTACAAGAAGAAAAGATTTACCTTGTTGAAGTCATGTAGAGCTCACTTCTATTTCCAAATCTTAAACTTGTTAGCAAGATATGAATATGTGTTTCTTTTTCTTCATGTACCTCAGTTTACTTGGCCAGAAAAATTAGGAATAATTACTTTTCCATCAGGATCCCTGTGAGGATTCATTTAGGTAATGCATGCAATGCACCCTAATAGAGTTTCTGGGCTATATTAGGTAGACAAAACCCTTGCCTTCCTCTTTTTTTCTCTAAGCGTTCAATGAACGGGGAACTGAAGACTGGAAGCAAGGAAATAAAATGTAAATATGAACCAAGGTGGTAACAGAATATTAATACTTTATTTTTAATAGAGTTTCTATAATATATAAGTGGTCTTCAATAGAAACTTATGTACATATTTATAATATATAAATGCTGTAGAATACTACTTGGCTGGTCTAATTTACCCCATCTCATTTCAGCATTGTGGATGAAAAGTTGAAAGTTACAATTTATAATTTAAGTCATAAATCTTAACCACATAGGTTATGTGCTCCAATATTCAGTTACACAAGTCAAATAAATCTGTTCAGTAAATACTTGGCTTTCTGTATTTTAATTTACATTAAACAACTTATTCTAGTTTCACAGAATTTTAAACAGAGTTTTAATTAAAAATAAAAAGATAACACCACATTTCACTCATATATATATGCGTAAGATAGTATTTTACATACTCTGTACATGTACATGTAAAATAACATAACCAGTTAAATTGGTTTGTTAATTTGTGTTTAAAGGTTGCATTTCCAAACTCAAATATGAACAGTTTGAAACATGTACATAACTTTCTTTTTCTACTTCTCAATTCAAGGAATACTTAAAAATATACTTGTAAGATATTTAAGGTGTGAAATGTGAGGATTTGATATATGTACACATTGTGAAAGGATTGTCAAATTGAGTTAATTACCACATGCATCACTACACATAGTTATTTGGCAGGGGTGGAGGAGGGGTATAAAAACATCTATGTTCTACTCTCTTAGCAAAGTTCAATTATGTAATTTTAACAACTATAGTCAGCATATTTTACATTATATTTTTATTTTATAGCTAAGAGTTTATAAACTTATTCCAACCTATTTTTCTCACCCCAACTCCTGGCAACCTCTTTTCTAATCTCTGTTTCTATGAGTTTGACTTTCCTTAGAAATCTTTGTCATCTAAGATTTCATGAGAAGTCAAGAAATCTACTTATTATGAAGGAGAGATGAACTTGACTATTCTGAGGCATATGCTCTGACTTCTTATGTTTAATATTAATTAATGGAATATTGGGTTTCTAGAACAATAGGAAGCATGTTTTCTATTTAAGGGAAAGTCAGAGAAATTGAGTTTGGGAAGGCCCCTCTAGGCAACTTATCATTGCAAATTTATTTACTGGGATTCTGTATTACATATCATTCTGGAGTACTTAGATCATAGTTTGGTAGGGTAAAAAAAATTAATCTTTCATCTGTGTCAGAACCTTCAGCTAACAGCCATACCCTAGACCTTTACAACTTCATTAAGCTGACAAATGTCACCTAATGAGACCTCCTGGGAAATTCTTGTAATTCTGGTATACATTGTCCACAATGAATATCCAGACATCAGTAATAAGTGTACTTTGGTTTTTATTATATCCAGCCTCTTTTTTACTTATATTTGTCAATGATCACTGTATATCTGTGAAAAAGTATTTTATTTTAATATTATATATTTGGCTGAAATATATATTAAGGCCATAATGATAAAAAAAATATTTATAAAATGTTTTATTGCTCACTGTAAAAAAATAAAAGTTAAAAAAAATTCAAAATACTTTAAAATTTGTGCTTCTAATTGAAAAGAAAAATTTTAGCAAAAATTTTTTAGCATTTTATTTACAATAATATTATATACCTAATAAATTTTTATGCATTTTTTAGGTTATAAAGAACTCAGACACTTCCATGACAAGGCACATTTCTGAGCACTATGGAAAGTACTTGAAAAAATAAAACAGTCCAATGTGGGAGATGGGGCATGATAAAAAGTAATCATTGTCATACCAGAGTTAGGATAAATCACTAAGAAGAGATTAAATCCAGATGGGCTCAGAAAAGATTTCTGGATGGAGATGGTGTTTAGACCAACCTTCGAAGAATGACAAGTCTCTTTTGTATGACATTCCTAGAGACATTTATGTTATATATCCAATAAAACAGTCTTCTATTTTGTATTAGTTAATATAGCTGAACCGTGATTTCAGCATCCATGATTCTGCATAGTTTAGTCAGCCCTATGTACCTTCATTTTTTTCATTACTATTGTCTATTTTAAAGAGTAAATTTTAAGATAAGTTGTATTGCAAAATTAATACATGGTCATTATTTTTTATGGGTTTTTTTCAACTATAGTTTATATACAATAGTATATTAGTTTCAGAGGTACAACAGAGTAATCAGATATTTATATAACTTATAATCACCCCAATAAATCCAGTACCCATCAGACACCATACATAGTTATTATACCCAATGATATACCCTACATTTGCATGACTATTTTGTAAATCCCAATTTGTACCTCTTAATCCCCACCACACCTTTACCAATTCCCCAACCCCTCCCAAACATCAAAATGTTCTCTGTATTATGACCTTGTTTCTGTTTTGTTCATTAATTTATTCTGTTCTCTAGATTTCACATATAAATGACATCTTTTGACGTTTGTCACTGTTTCACATATTCCACTCAGCACAATACCCTCCAGATCCATTCATGTCGTTGCATTTCAGTGTGTGTGTGTGTGTGTGTGTGTGTGTGTGTGTGTGTGTGTGTGTGTGTGTGTGTGACCTTCTCCTCTTTATACATTCATCCATCAACAGACACTCAGGCTGTTTCCAGATCCTGGGCTATGCAAACAGTGCTGCAATGAACATATGAATGTACATCTCCCAAAATTAGCATTTTGGTTTCTTTGATCAAATACCCAGAAGTGGGATTACTAGGTCTTTTCTTGTCTTTTGTTATAGTCTTTGTTTTAAAGTCTATTTTATTTGGTGTAAGTATAGCTACCCCAGCTTTTTGTTTGTTGTTTGTTTGTTTGTTTTCATTTTCAGGACATACATTTTTTTCACCCTTTTACTTTCAGTCTGAACGTGTCTTTTAATTTGAAGTGAGTCTCTTGTACACAGCGTATGTAAGGGTTTTCTTGTTATTCAGCTACCCTATGTCTTTTGAACGGAGACTTTAATTCATTTACATTTGAAGTAATTGTTGACAGATATGTAGTTATTGCCCTTTTACTATTGATATTTTTGACATTTTTTTTTCTCTCTTCTTAAAGAAGTCCCTTTAACATTTCTTGTAATACTAGTTTGATGGTGATGAACTCCATTTGCTTTTCTTGTCTTGGAAGCTCTTTATCTGTCCTTTGATTTTAAATGATAGTTTTGCTGGTTTAGAATACTATTGGTTGTAGGTCCTTGCCTTTCATCACTTTGAATATTTTGTGCCAATCCCTTCTGGCTTGCAAAGTTTCTGTTGAGAAATCAGCTAACAATCTTCTGGTAGCTCTCTTGTAGGTAACCAATTGATTTTCTTTTGCTACTTTTAAGATCCTCACCTTATCTTTAACCTTTGGCATTTTAATTATTATGTGTCTTTGTGAGAACCTGTTTTGGTGCATCTTATTTGGGACTCTGTGCTTCCTGGGCTCGATTAGCCATTTCTTCAACAGGTTAGGGAAGTTTTGCATCATTATTTCTTCCAATAGGTTTTCAATTCTTTGAATCTCTCTTCTTCTGGTTTCCCTTCGATGCAAATAGTGGTACACTTCATATTGTCCCAGTATCCCCTTAAACTATCTTCATTTCAACTGTATACGGTAATTTGCATAAATTGTATTATCCCCCTCAGCAGTTACGCTGAATTAATATTAACAATTTTACTTTTTCATTTTTGGAATTGTGTTTTACTTAGTTTTTAAGTTTTAATTATATCATTGCTATAAGTGTAAGAAATTTATACCTAATTTTATATTTTCTACATTACAAATAAATATCCAAAATTATATAAAGTGATGCCTTTCTTCTGTGTTGTGTTTGAAAAAACTATATTTTATAGAAAAACTATTATTTGACTTAGTTGCTTAATGTTATAGGATGAAAATTCCCCTCAGGTAGTGATAATATAAAAACTGATTGCTATTTCATAGCATGTGGACCATGCTGCATAAATTGGTCTTAGCAATTAGTTGACTGTTATAATTTAAATTGAAGTTTTCAATAATCTGCATCATACAAAAAGCTGTTTTCCTGATTATTTTCTGAGTCCAGAAATAAAATATCAAAAATATTCTTCTTGGATTTTATAATATAATGTCTGTAAAATGTCAGAATTTCTAAGATTACTACTACTAGTGGCTTTGTTAAGTCTAAACAATATAAAGGAGTGGCCATTTGGTCAGACGATTGATTGTATAACATTTTTTGCCACTTTAATAGTTAGAAACAGATTGAGTTTACTAATATGACAAATTCTTGGCTTTGTAGATATAATCTGAAAATAACAACGGGTAACAAACTCAGAAGCCATGTCAGTAAAACTGTCATGGGACACACCATCTAGTCACGTTAAGCATGACATGTCGGTCATGCGAGCCCATTGTCTTGGTACTCAGAGACTAGCTTCTTGGATTTTTCTATTGATTGCCTTCTCGCTAACTCTTCACTGATCAAGTATAATACAGTCTTTTATTTTCAAAAATGTATGTTTTACCCTATAGCAGGGGTATCCATCCTTTCAGTGTCCCTGGACCACACTGGAAGAAGAAGATTTGTCTTGAGCCACACATAAAATATACTAACACTAATGCTAGCTGACTAGCTAAAAAAAGAAAAAAAAAATCTCATAATGTCTTCAGAAAGTTCACTAATCTGTGTTGGCCCACGTTCAAATCTGTCCCGGGCAGCATGCAGCTCACAGGCCGTGGGTTGGATGAGTTTGTCCTCTAGCATTTATATCATTGAACATGGTGGATTTCCTTGAGTTTTAATTTAATACCCAGACAATGCCTCACACATATTAGGCACTCAAGAAATATTTTTCCAAATCATTTC
>PVKE010018504.1:0-29451 GCA_004027555.1 Craseonycteris thonglongyai | reverse complement strand
CTCTCTCTCTCTCTCTCTCTCTCTCTCTCTCTCTAACAATAAAAAGAAATTAAGCCTGTATATGTTTGTCGGTTGACAGAAGGCATGAGACTGCGAGACCCAGGAACTCCTAACCTTTCTCTCCAAGTCTTTGGCTCTCCAAAATCGGACAGTGGAAAAAGCCCATTTTTCTTCCCTTTGCACAGTTCAACCTGGTGATACGGACAAATGGAAACCTGATTGGCTAGGATGATATTTTTTTTTTTTCCAGCAAATCATCAAAGTAAAAGCTTTCTCTTTTAAAAGTCAATGGGGAACCCCTGGGGTTCTGAACTAAGGGCCCAGAAGGTGGTGTGGGACCAGGTGGGTCATGATCTCTGAAACATTGCCGAACACTTGAAGTGTATTTTCAAACAAGACACGAAACTGAACACACTGAGTTGTCCTTTTTAGACATGTCTCCCTATGTCTGAGTTTCAAGAGTCCCACGCAGTCTAGAAATAGCTATTTATTCCTTATTATTGACACAGGATTATTAAGAGGTTGCCATACTGCCTCAACTCCAGACCGCCCACTAATGTTTAAAGATAAATCGGATATTCTCGGTGTCTTTACAGTTCAAGGGCAGGTGACACACACAGGGTTCTTCGGAGGAGAAACAGAAACCGTCTTGAGTTCTAAGACAGTACTTTTTTTAGAGGGGACTTTGTTTTTACCTTGCAATGACTTCTGCACTTTAATCATCTGAACTAGCCCATCTGAAACCTGACTCCCTTCCTTTATTGGACATTCTTAGAGGTAATTAAATATTTATGCTGTCAAGAGGCTTTACCATGAACGCTGCAAATTTGGGATGTCTGGGAGCTTTTGTTGTGCCGAAAGGAACACTTGTATTCCTAGTCAAATACCCCAAGACATGTTTCTTGCTCTCTTTGATGTGGGGATGGGAATGCCCAGGCAGGTTCTGGATCCTAGCAAATTGAGTTTCTTGCTACTGAGGTCTGGAGACAGTTCTGAGGTCAAGAGCAGAAAGTGGTCTGAACCAAGGCCCCCTTGTGGACACCTTTTTCTCTGCACAAAGCCCCTGTTCCACACTCTGTAACTATGGAGCTCTCTGAGCGTCAGCATCCTTATTTCAGACTGGAAAAACTAGCTCATGAGGATTCCAAGTGTATTAAGTGAGATAATATGTGCAGAGGGCCCAGCGCAATGTCTGACACACAGGAAATGCTCCATAAGTGATGACATTGTCATTATTATTGCCATCATTAGAGGCCAGGGCGCTAATGCTGTTAACCCATGGTATCAGGATCCTGGGGTTGCCATAACAAATACCACAAACTGGGGGGGGGGGGGGGGTGTTGAGACAACAGAATCTATATCTCAGTTCTGGAGGCGGGAAGTCCAAGACCAAGTGCTCAGCGGAGTTGGGGCCCTTCTGAGGCCTCTGTCCTTGGCTTGTATGTGGCCACCCTCTCCCTGTGGCTTCACAGGGTCCCTCCTCTGTACATATCTGTCCAGATGTCCTCTTCTTATAAGAACACAAGTAGTCATACTGGATCAGGACCCACCCCAATGAATGACCTTATTTCACTTCTTTAAAGACCTCATTTTGAAATACAGTCACATTCTGAGATGCCATGGCTTAGGATTTCAACATATGAATATGAGGGGGACACAGTTCAGGCCATAATATCCATGTCAAATCCCATCCTTGAGAAGAAATTTTAGGGAAGCTAGGATGGCTCGGTGGGTTAAGCGCTCACTTTGCATCCCTGGGGACCAGGGATTGAATCCCGGCCCCGGCTCATGCAAACCCATATGCTGAATTGGGGTGTGCTTCCCATGCAGGAAGCCCCCAGTTCAGTTTTCCCCCGGGGGGGAGCTTCCCATGTGGGAAGCCCCAGCCCGGTTCCCACCCTGCATGGCCCTCCACCCCCCGCCCACCTGTGTGGAACAAAACCATGTCAAAAACTGATGATGTACAACTATAGAGACTGCTCTGTACCCTCCCCCTTTTCTCTCTCTGTCTCTGTTAGAGACAATAAAATAAATCTTTAAAAAAAGAAGAAATTTTAACTGGCATTTCTTGGGCACATGCTCTATTCTGAGCACATGTACTTGGGTCTGCCTGCACTTAAGACTTACGCTCACATTTAGGCTCTTACCATCCTTATTGTGAAAAAAGCCCAAGTGTTTATTTTTGGGACTTTTAGCTCTGTGCTGAGAACTAGAGATGGACGTGGTACTGGTTTCCATTTTTCACACCTGGGTATCCTTTCAACAAGCCAGGCCCTTTCACACTCTGTGCCTTTGCATATGCTGGACTTCCCACCTAAAACAAGCCTCTCCAGCCTGCGTCCCATGGGCCACGTGCAGCCCAAGACGGCTTTGAATGCAGCCCAACTCAAATCCGTAAACTTTCTTAAAACATGATGAGTTTTTATTTTTGTGATTTATTTTTTAGCTCATCAGCTATGGTTAGTGTGAGTGTAGTTCATGGGTGGCCCAAGACGATTCTTCTGCCAGTGTGGCCCAGGAAAGCCCAAAGCTTGGACACCCCTGAAAACATCTTTCCCCTCTTCTCCACCTTGCAAACTCCTACTCATCCTTCAAGGCCCAATTTAAATGCCATTTTTTCCTGGGAGTCTGTCTTGAAGGTTAATCCTCTCTCAGACTAGGAGCTGATTTAAACTCAAAGAGAAATCGTTCTAATTCATCTGTTCACACCCTAGCATCTATAATATAATACGTGTCCATTCATTTATTCCAGAATAAATGATATTTCCTCCTTGCCAGACTCTGTGTTAGCACTGACTCAAACTTGCCTGTTGAATTTGTTTAACGGAATGGATTCCTCCATTTGGTTGCACTTTTCCCCCTCTGAACTTGAGGGGCGCTTTCTTTGTTAGTCTACAACAGCGTTTACATGCTGCAGTCTACATGACACACTATGCACTAGTGTGGGGGTGCGGAGTATAGTAACCCTGAGGTCCCAGGGGTGGCATCCTCAGTTTATCTACACGATTCCTTGGATGCCTCAAACTTGTTCATTCACCTGCTCATTCCATTCACAAATATTTCCAGAGGACTACCTGCACTAAGCGCATCCTGAGGGCTGAACTGGTGACTCTATCCGTGGGCCTTGCACACACTCGGTGACCAGCAAACATGGGGTGAATCGAACGCTAGGTTCTGTAAAATCTTTAGGATCTGGGGTCATTCTTGGAGGTAGCCACAGCCCCAAATAGAACGACTTCACTGCGCACATGCACAATACATGTTTACTGATTTGTGACTTGCATGATCTCTGTAGAGAGAGAGAACACAAAAGGAGAAGAGCAATACCCAGACATATACACACAAATGCTGTTGACAATGTGGAGGAGTAACCACTGAATATAAGTTTCAGCATTGCATTTGAATTATTTGTTCATTTATAGCACCTTCCAAACTTTGTTTGAAATGGCTGTGTGTGGAAAAAGGGAAGTTTTATACTGTAATTATGTTAGACAAGCTTAGAATAATTACAATAATTATCAACTGAGTGCCAATAATACTTTAAGAACTCCACTGAGCATTAAGATCACACTAGTTGTGTCTAACAGGTATTTAAAATTAAGCTCTTTAAAATGGAAAGGGCAGAGATTCAGCATTTCCTGTTTTTTAATAAGCAAAGATTCTGGTGAATTAAAGCTCCCCTTTGCATGACAGAAATTTCTGTTTCCAATAAAATTTATCATCTAAGATCGTTAGTGAATCCTTTCTGAATCTGGTGAGAATGTAAACAGTTGATTTTCTATAGAGCATACCTTGAATAATAATAGTCCCTCATTTGTTTGAAAAAAAGTGACAACATGCCAGGTCTCTAAGCCCAGATAAAATGGAGGACACACCCTTTCAACAGACAAGCAAGTTTTCATGAGTCTCATTCCGTTGGGCATGGACCCAGCCAAGCTTTGATGCACAGTGGGATTCCCCCTAGTGGATATAAAAGGAACTTGACAAGAAAATAAGTACCCATAGTCACCACCTGAAGGGGAGTTGGTGGTTTACGGTGGTTTACAAGCTTTCATTCCTCCCTGGCATCTGGTCCTCAAAGTTGGAAGTATGTCACTGATTAATAGAGGTTTGATTAGCCCTCCTCTTTCTAGCTGGCATTCGTAGCAATGAAGGTGTCTGTCTGCAGGCTTACAAAAGCGGCATGAAATTACAGGCAGCCCCAGAACAGAGCACTAAAGCCTTCTTTAAAACCTCACTTGATTTTCAGAAGACACTCCCCAAATCAGATTCTCAGCTGTTACTAATTTAGGTCCAAACTGATAGGGTGCCTTCATCCAAATCACGAAAAAGCTGAGCTCTTTTCAGAGAATCTATTAATAAAAACAATGTGCTTTTGCATATTGTCCAAGTCAGACGTCAGGAGTGTTCATCTTTGTTACATCGTTTGACAAAACCCCACCACATCGCATGGAATGTTCATGAATCCATTGCATACACATGTGCTGATTCGATGCATAAGCACTGGGTACTGGGGCGGAGGGGGTGGGGGAGGCGGAAACAGATATGACCAACACACAGTTCTTGACAAGCTGGTCATTTACTCCCTCATGTCAACTTTCTGTCTCCTCTACTGGTTCCCCTTCTTCTATCTACCTCTTTACATTTGATGTGTAGAGGATCATGGTAACTATATTTTTCCGGAAAGCTTTTCCATGCCTCTTCTTCTGGTCGTAGAACCTGCACTGCACACTACCCCCAACCAGATGTGGGCATGTGACCCAGGCCTGGCCAATCCAAGGGCTCCATAGCTGACAACGGTGTTTGGTCTAAAGGACCCATGGGACCCAAGCAAAGCCCATCAGAGTTCTTTCCAGGGGTTGTTACGTGGATGGCAGGAGAGAAACATAAAAGCTTTACTGGGATGAATACTCTGGGGCTATCAGGGACTTTGTTTTCTGCCTAGTAGAACAGTCCTGTCTGAAGTAGGAAATAAGGCTGCTATTCCAAGAGAAGCAGAGATCAGACACAATCAGAGAGAGAGAGAGAGAGAGAGAGAGAGAGAGAGAGAGAGAGAGTGACATTGAGGCTCACCGGCACTGAGTCTTCATTCCTGGTCCCTGGACTTGACCTAGTCTGAGTTGAGCTTCTGTCGCCTGCTTGGTCTTTAGCGCTCTTAGCACTGCTCTGGTCTCACTGGTCAATATCACCAGTGCTCATGGGCTCTCACCACCACTTACCTGCTAAAGGCCAGAATCACTACTCCAGAGTGACCTCTTGAGCTTGAGATCTATGCGTCTCAATGCCTCCTCGCCGTCTCCCTTGGGCATTCTAGAGCACCGCACACCAGTTTTCCTCCACACCTTTTCCCTTCGTGTCCCCAATCCCGCTGGGTGACACCACCCAGGTTCTCAATCCAAACGCTGCAGTTATCCCAGATCCGGCCCTCTGTCCCTGTATCGAGTTGACCAGCAAGACCGCACATGTCCATATCTCCTTGAGACAGCTCGTATCCCAGGTCCCTTCTGTGTCCACACTCCTACCTCTCCGTTTGGCTCCTCATCATTTCACAGCTGTGAGACCCGGCTTCTGGGTCCCACGCTCACTGCCCGCTCCTCCAGGCCAGCTTTCGCATTGCCCTCTCATCGTGTCCCCAAATGGGAAAGTGATCAGGTCACTTCCTGTTAAAAATCCCTCCGTGACTCCCCATTGTTTCCCAATCTTTTTTTTTTTTTTAAGATATTATTTTATTTTGACAGAGAGAGAGAGAGAGAGAGAGAGAGAGAGAGAGAGAGAGAGAGAGAGAGATACAGAGACAGAGAAAGAACTGAACTGGGAGAACTCCCCAGTTCAGCATATGGGTCCACACGGGCCGGGGCCGGGATTTGATCTTTGGTCCCCAGGGCTTCAAAGTGAGCGCTTAACCCACTGAGCCATCCTGGCTTCCCCCCAATCTTTTTATAGCGTGGCCCCATCCGGCCCCACTCTGCTTGGCTCTCCCCACCTAGACCCATGTAAAGCCACTCCCTGCTGGAGGTGACGGCCTAAGACAGGGTGTCCAACCTCTCAGCTTCCCTGGACCACATTGGAAAAAGAAGAATTGTCTTGGGCCACACATAACATACACTCACACGAATAATAGCTGATGAGCTAAAAACCAAGAAATTCCAAAACAACAAAAGAACAAAAACAAAACCCCAAAACAATCTCAACATGTTTTAAGAAAGTTGACGAATTTGTGCTGGGCCGCATTCAAAGCCGTCGTGGGCCGCCGGTGGCCCACGGGCCACAGGTTGGAGGACAAGTTTGGTCTAAGGGCTCCGGCTGCCAGGCTCTGCCCGCAGCCCCAAGGGATCAAGGCGAGGGCACACTTGTTGGGAGTGCTGACTTAGGAACTACAGTTTACACTGCTTAGCTCGAAACACAACACCTCTGTCTGCCTATCTCTGTAACAGCCTGTCCCTCTTCATTCTGTTCTTTAAGATTTATTTTATTGTTTGAGAGGTTACAGAGAGAAGTGGGGAGGGCCCAGAGCAGTCTCCATAGTTGAACATCATCAGTTGTGACATAGTTTCACTCCGCACAGGTGGATGTGGGGCCACATGGGGTGGAGACCCCACTGGGGGCCTCCCTCATGGGAGGTGAGAACCTTCACCTCCATCCCAGAGGGTACCAGCTGCACCATGGTTCGGAGTATGAGTTTGCACAGCCAGGGCCAGGATTCAATCCCCAGACCTCGTGGTTGCAAGGCAAGCGCCCACTGCTGAGCTATCCTGGTGTCGCCTGTTCCCGTTCCTTCACATGCACGTGTACCTGTGCTCTGGGCGGAACCCACTGGAGAATAATTGTACGGGGCCCGTAAGCCTGAATCTACAGGTATGGGTTGACATGCCTGGGGGCTTTTGTTGTCTCATTCTGTCTAAAGGAGGCTGGTGCTAGGCTTCTGTGGACAGATACAAAGAAAAGGAGATGATAACAGTCTGCCTTCTCTTCCCCTAAAAATAGCAGGGGGCTGGGGTAAAGCCGGATGGATCAGCAGGTCAAGCGCTTGTTTGCAGCCCTGGGGACTGAGGATCGAATCCCAGCCCCGGCCCTGCAAACCCATATGCTGAACTGGGGTTGTGCTTCCCATGGGGGAGCCCCCCCCCGTTGGGTTCTTGCCCCCTGGTTCGAACCCTGGCTTGAGGGGACATGCCTCCCATGTGGGAGGCCCCCAGCCCACTTCCCGCCCTGTGCAGCCCCTGCCCACCTGTGTGGAATGAAACCATGTCAAACACTGATGACGTACAACTATGGAGACTGCTCTGGGCCCTCCCCCTTCTCTCTGTTTTTCTGTCTCTGTCTCTCTCTGTCAAAAACAATAAAATAAATCTTTAAAAGAAAAAGAGCAGGGTTAGGCTGCAGATAGAAGGTTTATGACATTCAAGGCATTAATACCATTTGGGGGCTAGTGAAAGAGTGAAACAGAATCAGAGCAAAGCTTTCTCCTAGTTTCGCCCCAAATACAGATTCAGCGTGACGAGGGAGGGGGTGACACAGAGTAGCAGGGAGGAAGACGTCCCCTAGGGGCTCCCCCTAAAATGACTGAAGAGATTGAAGGAGGAAGGAGTTGCCTCATAGATAAGGCAGGTCAGGCCTGCCTCAGGGGTATCAGTCATGTGATCTCATTGGTCCGCCTGAGGAGACCTGTGAAAACCAGTTTACAAAAGCAAGTACATCAGTTATGATGTGTTTAGTTATAAGGAAAAAACACCCACTGGAGCATAGATAAGTGGGGGTTAATTTTTTCCCCACACAAGTCCAGTTGTTACCATTTTGGTTGCTATTCAGTGTGACTATCAAAGAGTCCTCAGGCTCTTATTATCTTTCTGCTGTCACAAGATAGCTGTCACAGCTGCAAATGGAATCGGTTTCAAGAGAGGACTGGGACGGCTAGCTTCCTCCTAGCAAGCCTCCAAATGGAAGGCCCTGAGCGTGTCTCCCCTCTGATCTCCTTGACCAGAATGTGGTCACAGGCCTGCTCTGAGCCAGTCACTAGCAAGGAGAACAGGGCAGGCCGAGCCCGGCTTCTGATTGTCTCCTGAGCCTGGTGCGGGAGCTCACCTTTCTTGAGAGCTTCCCAGATGCAAAACTAGGGTTCCGTTAGGAGGAGATGGAGGAGGGCTGGGTGTTGGGTAGGTAAAGAATGCCATCTGCTGCTCCAGTACTGAACACTGCCGTTCTCCATTCTTGGAACGTCTCTACCTCCCCTTCCCATTGGCCAAGTCCTACCCACCCTGCAGGTTTTTATTCTAGCATTTTCTTTGACACCTTTTCTCCAAAATGGACCCACACCCTCCTGGGTGCCACCCACATAGCTGGTTCATACATCTGTCTTTGCTCACATTAGACTCCATGGCAGAATTTGTTGTCTGGCTTCCTCATGCACATCAACCAGTGCGGGTGCGGGGTGGGGCGTGGTTCTCTTCTATTTGTCTTTGTCTCTAACGTCTAGCATGATGCTTGGCACATGGTGAGCGTTCCGTAGTCGTGGGCTACATGTTGCGTAAACAAATCCCAGATGGAAAATGATCATGTTAGCACTGGCATCTTCAAGCATGAAGGCTTGCTAATGATGCACCACGGATGCTACAGCAGACCCTCCATTACCTGGAACTCAAACAACCAGTTGCTTGAGGGTGCTGGTTGCTTGAGTTCCAATTCACAGAGTCTATTTACAGTTATCTGGCATCGCCCAACCCCCTTGGTTGCCGGTTAACAGAGAGTCTCCTTACATTTATCTGGTGGCATCTACCAATCCCCATGGGTGCTGGTTAACTGAGAGTCTACTGTACTCAATTCAGTTCTACCTAATGATGGTGAGTATATTGTCTGCCAGGCACCAAAGGCAGCCCAAATGAAGGATAACACCGGTTCTGCGACTCAGTGTATACACTGCACAGAGAACAAACAACACCGAACAGCATCTCAGTGTCTCATTGGAGTGCGGTGGCAGGGAGACAGAAAAGACATGGGGACAGGGATTGGCATGGTAATGAAAATCCACAGGTAATCCAAACCCTTAATTCAATCAATGCTTTCCACCCACCCACCCCTTCTTGGTGCTGTAGGAAGATTGTCAGGTCTGAATGTCATTTCCATGGGGCACCCTGCTTCTCTGTCAGTACACCTGTGACCCACAGTGAAAGAGCCACATGGTGAACCGCCAAGAAAGGAAACCAGGAACAAAGGGGGCTTGGGGTAGTTCATGGCTCAGGCTGATGCTGCTTTAACCCGTGATTTGAAGATCAAAGGATTCCATGTTTCCCAGTTAGACTGCATCTGAGGTTTCTGTTAAGGTGTGTTATTGGCAAAGAGGTAATTAAAACCATTTGATATGGGGAAGCTGGGATGGATCAATGGGTTAAGCGCTCACCTTGCAGCCCTGCGATCCGAGGTTCAGATCCTGGTCCCAGCCCATGAGGATTCATATGCTGAACTAGGGTGTAGCCCCAGTTAAATTCTCACCGGGGTAAGCTTCCCATGTAGGAGGCCCCTGGTTCTCACAGGGGTGTGCCTCCCAGCGGGAGGCCCCCAGCTGGCCTTGTGAGGCCCCCCGCCCACCTGTGTGGAATGGACCTATGTTGAAAAACTGATGACATACAACTAGGGAGACTGCTCTGGGCCCTCCCCCTTCTCTCTGTCTCTGTCTTTCCTCTCTCTCTCTGTGTCAAAAACAATAAAATCATATCTGAAAAAACATATGACATGCACTAAATGAATAATTTTATAAGCCCCTTGCTACCTAGAAGTTGTGCTTTTGCAATGAGGCAGCACTCAAGTCACCCACAATAACAGGGACAATACTGAGTCTCCTAACCAGTTCTTAAATTTTCATTTTTGTTGGGGGAGGAGACCGTGGATGTCTTTGGACAGCCTCAGTGAAGTGTATGGACTCTTCTCAGAATGTTTTTTAAGTCATACAACATTTTTTTTTTAAGTTAAAAGAAATAAAATATGTAGGATTACAAAGGAAGACACCTACGTTGAGACACCATTATAAAATGATACAACTACAACATGGTAACAGGTGTGCTTCCTCAGTAACCTTGTAAATAACAAGATCTTACACCTCTGGTAACTCGTCATAATCTGAAGTAGAGGTAAGTATAAATTGAAGTAGTTGCAATGATTGTGATTGGAAAAGATCTGTGATTTCTCTTGGTGACAATGTCCCAGGCACTGCCGTAACTATTCTAGTCTGCTGCCTACATCCATCCTGGAAGGAAATGCTGAATTTCAGTTTGAGAAAAAGAAAGATATAATTTTGTGTTACCATCCAAGTTCATAGACCCACTTTCATAACCACTGTTCTGAGGCCCCTTTACCATGTGGTGACCAAGTTGAGAGCCAGGGTTGGCATGAGCTTGACTACCGAGGTCTAGAATGTCATGTCCCACCAATCTGAGGAATCACATTACAGCTTATATTCTGCTGCTTTAAAAAATTAGGCTCGGAGTCAGGATGCCCGTAGGAAAAGACCTTAATTCATTTCACCCCCATTCACTCTCCTTGCACTGTGGTTCTCCCGCTGTGTCGCGGCGTTTTCTGCTGAGTAACTGCGTGCTGTTGGCTCCTTGCATCCTCTGGGGGCCTTCTTGCCTCACCCACTGTGGACGTTTCAGATCTAGGAAATGGTTCAGGCAGAAGAGCTTTGGACTCTCCGTGGAGAGAAGCAGTTTGACTGTCCATAGCATGAAACCGCTCCTTGAAAATGGATGAGGAGTGAGGCCACGTCCCCCGGGCAGGGAAAGTTGGTGCCCATGAAAATACAAATGAGGAACTTCTGTAGTTTTTTGTCTTTTTGTTTGCAGCTACAAAGCTGGCACCAGAATTGGCGGGGCTGGTTGCTTAGGGACCAGTTCCGCTTTCCCCGTTTATTTTAGTCCTTACCTAAAGGAGAGGATGAGCCAGCTCAAGGGGAAGGGAACTCACACTGTTGGGGAAGGTGGGTCACTCCTTTTTTGTTGCAATAAATGAAGTTCCTTCTTAACTTAGAGATAAGCATGCCAGGTACCAATTCTCCTTCAACAATTAATATTTCATTTAGCAAGTGTGTCTTCAAAGATTAGCCTCCATACGTGCACATTTTTTTTTCTTTCAAAAAACATAAAAATCTATTTGATGCTGAATCTACATTGAAACGATAGGTCATTAAGAAAAACCAGGTCATTTGCAGTGGGAGGGAAGCCCCAATTCTTCTCTCCACGAATCAGATCTATGGGGGCAGCAAATTCCAAAATGCGGAAGTGTGACATCTTCATGTGGAGAAAGCTTTTGACCAGTCACACACTTATTATCTAAAGAGCAGGAGTCAACTCAAGGCTAAGACCACACCTTCTGAGCATTGTCTGCTTAACTGCAGGCCATGGTCTTCCCCATCAGCAGCCACAGAATGAATCACTTCTTCATTTGAATTCGGATTTCAATGATCAGACAAGCAGAGCTTGGGTCCTATTCTGGCACAGCCATCTGTATGTGTTTGTTTCTTCCTTCGACTTTGAATTTCTGGATCTTATCTCAGCATCTGCAGGGTCCATGCATATGTTCTCAGCAAACATTTATGGAATGGACTGGAATTCAGAGGTGTTCCTAGCCAGGGAGGAGAGGGCAAAGGAGTCTTTCTATAAAACCTGATCCGCAGGGTTAAACAATTTTCCACCAATAACCTGAACAATAATAGATTCAAAAACGTAGCTTTAAATTTGCAAGTCACACAGAAGAGAGGCCAGTGAGGAGGAGCCAAATGAGCCGTGGAAAGGTCAGAAACGAACACAGTGAGGTCTGCCAGGAACCTGACAATGCTGGATATGACACTGTTGAATAAATTACCAATTTCAGTATTAATAGGGACCGTTTCTGCATGCTGACTTGTGTAGCATTCTCATCTATCACATGGAGACGTGAGCAGAACCCCCATCATAGGGTTAGTACGAGGATTAAATGAGGGACTACATATTAACATACTTAGAATAGCAACCGGCAGATAGTGTTTATTATTATATGGGGTCTGGCCAGAAAAAATCCAGCCATCGATGCCTCTACCACTCATAGTACAGTGCTGGATACTTTCTGAACAGCCCTTGTACATGCCAGGAATGGGGCTCAGCACCTCTTCACGAGCAGAAATAACAAAGGAGTCGGCATGAAGAGAAGCCCAAAGAGTCGGGGGGAAAAGTAGAAATGTGGAAACTTACATCTTGGAGTCTTCAGCTCGCCGTCTTTGTATTATCATCTTGAGTCCGGAACAAACTTCCCCAACTCTTCCCAGGTCTGGATCCCTCTCATCCTGCAGGTCTCAGCTTAAAAGCCCTGCTCAGACACGCCTCCTCCCCCTCACAGTCTCCCGTACGTTCCATTATATTATCCAGCACAGCGTGCTTTCTTCCCCTTTAGAGATACAGTATGTCACTGCATGTGTCATTTTTAACCCATCGGACTGGCTGGCATCCAATGGATCATCCTTAACTCCTAGCAAACGCCCAGCACACACTGGACGCTCAGTGAGCGCACGTATCAGTGTGCCTGTTGTGTGAAAATGGAATAAATAGATGCATCAAGCTTCCTGCTGTTGGCAAGTTTCCCTCCACCCAAGAAGTGACCCTGCCCCTAACACACCACAGACTGTAATTTAACAGTGTAATCCCTGTCCCTTCTCCCAGGACCCTCCGATTTGTGTGTCCTGCCTCCGGAGAATTTTAAACCAGCCCCGCTGCTGGGAAAATTTCCCAAGATATCCTACAACTAACTGCCAAAGGAGAACCAAAGCAAGAGGGCCACCACTCCAGAATTAAACTAAGAGGTTATTAAGGGAACTCAGGGACAGAGGCAGAGTCATGAGCAACATCAAGACGGTGGATCTGTGCATCCACAAGGGACGGAGGCTTCATATACCCAAAATATACATGTACGCATTTCAAGAGCTTCTACCTGCACATTACTTTTCAAGTTGAATTGAATTACAGTAACAATGTGTAGTATGATGTTCACTCAAAAGATGGCATTCATCAAATGGACGCTAGCGCTCCGTGTGACAGGAGGGACGGTCAAAGAAAATGGCGGAAACACGGTTGTCCTTGGAGGAGCACAAGACGGTGTTGAAGTGGTGTTTGAAATTCAAGAACGTTGTGAAGGTGCAACAGCAATGAGTGTGCAACAGAACCTCCCACACACCTAACAGATACACACCAGACATTAAGTTTGAGACGCATGGTAGACCGAAACGGCATGTGCAGCGATACAAGTGGACACTTTGGTCAACGTCACTCAAGCCGTAAGTAGTTCACTGTCATCAGAAGTGTGTGGACGCTGATGGGAACCACTCTGAGCACCTCTCGTAATGGCGGAAGTCAACTGTGACTTGTATTCATCTTTACTTATCCGTGTATATTAGCACAATTTTAACGCAGTTTTTTTCTTCCTGAAACTGTGTATACATTGTTTAAAGATTTGTTTTTTTATTGTTTTTGACAGAGAGAGACAGAGACAGGGAGGGCCCAGAGCAGTCTCCATAGTTGTACGTCATTAGTTTTCAACATAGTTTCTCACTCCACACAGGTGGGTGGCGGGGGCCTCCCACATGGAACTTGCCCTGGTGAGAACCAAACTGGGAGCCACACCCCAGTTCAGCATATGGTTCCGCACAGGCTGGGGCCAGGATTTGATCCTTGGACCCCAGGGCTGCAAGGTGAGCGCTCAGCCCCCTGAGCCATCCTGGCTTCCCCTGTATACTTCTGTATATGACCTCTAGGAACACAGGGGCTGGCAGCCAAGTGGTATGTGCTTGTTGAGAATCGTGTATTCCAAAGCAGTAAACAACGTAACGGGCCTGCTTATTTGTGGAAGAACATTCCTTGTAGGCACTATGGGCCCTGAGCTTGTGGTCACTGAACTTGCTCAAGATGGTGGAGGCCGTTTTGTGGAATCCCCATGTCACCACATACTTCCTCATTTTGATCAGACTTACTGAGCGGGGTGAAGATGGCAAGGGAGGTGACTCTGACAGCAGCTGGGCTGTGAAAATTCAGGGAGGGGGACAAGAGAGATAGCATTTGAGGGTCTACCATGATTTCACTAAGAAACACTTCCTTTTTGAGACTTCCCAGAGAGGCAGGAAGTACATGCCCAAACCTCAACGTTTGGGGGAGTCAGTAGTACCTAAAATACCCCAAACAGCATTCAGACACCCACGGTAAGGTAGAGGAATTGCCTAATGTCTTTTTCAAATTTTTTAAATTTTATTGTTTTTGACAGACACAGAAAAGGACAGAGACAGAGAGATGGGGGAGGGCCCAGAGCAGTCTCCATAGCTGCACATCATCAATGCTCAACATGGTTTCATTCCACACAGTTGGGTGGAGGCAATGCAGGGCGGGAACTGGGCTTGGGGCCTTCCGCATGGGAGGCATGACCCCTCCAGCCAGGGGCCAAACCAGGGGGGCAAGAACAGAACTGGGGGGCCTCCCGCATGGGCAGCACACCCCAGTTCAGCATATGGGTCCACACAGGCTGGGGCCGGGATTCGATCCTTGGACCCCAGGGCTGCAAAATGAGCTCTTAACCCGCTGAGCCATCCCGGCTTCCCCCTGATATCTTTAAGTTAAAGGTCAGATGTGGAGAAAAGGGAAAAAACAAGGAGTCTTAGAGCAGGCCTCCTTAGCGTAGTAAGGACAACAGAAGTGGAGCTGAGGCTGGGAGAGCAAAGAGAAAGAGGTGAAGTTTTCTGTCCTTGTGGGATAAAGTAGGAAACAATGGCCCCATCTGGAAACTGACCAACAGGAACCCACACTTCCAGTTCCGCTCCATGTGGTGGTCAACAGGGCCCACAGAGCAGGACCTGTGGGGGTGGTGAGGAGTGGGCAGAAATGCTTCTGGGCTATGAAAGCTGGGCACCTGCTCACTTGGCCCTCCCACAGGCAAAAGCAGCCCTTGCTCCAGACTAGGGATGACTAAGGAAGAGACCAGTGGACCAAACCAGACCTAGGCCACAGCTAATCCAAACTGCCCCTATGCACTGATTACAACAGCGCGTGCCCACCCCATCTTCAAAACTCTGGTCTTACATCTGCTGAAAATTATTGCCATGAGCTGATTGGTTGGAACAGGACACATTATAGCCATCTGCCAGAACACTGTAGTAATAAATATACAAATCGACTGTGTTTACTCTAAATGGTGGTCCTTTAGATGTGGTGTGTTTGTGCAGTGCTCAACTTGCACAACTGTCTTGGGTAGTGCTGTCAGAAATCTAAGGATTCTGATGTGCTTTAGTGGTATCCAACCTCTGACCTATCAATGAGACAAAGAGATAATCTCTAGGGTCCCTCTCAGGCCAGGAATCTTTAGCATAAGGAGTTCCAGTGGAGTTCATGGTAGGGACGGTGATTTTTCTTGGTTTGTTTACACTAACCTCGGTTTACACCACACTTGGATCAGCTTCCTGCAGGGGTGGCTGGGTTTTAATACTTATTTAAAATGCAGATGCCCCAGCCCCACCCAGTAGTTTCTGGTTCCCTCGGTCTGCGATAGAATCCTGATAACTATTTCTGAAAGGGATTTTGGAAGGAGCTAAGGTTTGAGAATGTCTGTCTTAGGCAAAGAAATTTGAATTTGCTGCATAAGAAATTTGAAATGGTTGCCTCAGGGCCATCAAAAGCTTACCTTCCTTTTCCCAGTATCTTTATCAATCTTTTGCAAAATCATGATCCTTAATGCATTTCTCTTCCTGCTATGGCCAATTTGCAATGCACTCAATGCACAAAATGTAATTAACAGAAGCAAAACATCTGTCTGTCACAGAGGTACAACCATGAAGTTTCAAAAGAAACTGTTGTCAGCATCTTCGAGTATTAGTATAAATCTGTAATTTGTATATAGCTAGTCTATAGGCATTGTGTGTGTGTCTTGAAATGAAGAGTAAGGGGTTGTATCTTTCCTGCATTTGACTTTTTTTTCTCTCTCTCTTTTTAAAAGATTTTATTTATTTTTGTTTTGAGAGAGAGCGAGAAGGGGGCAGGGCCCAGAGCAGTCTCCATAGTTGTACATCATTAGTCGTGACATGGTTTCACTCCACACAGGTGGATGTGGGGCTGCATGGGGCAGGAACCAAACTGAGGGTCTCCCGAATGGAAGGCAAGAACCTTCGACACCAAGCCATCCTGGTGGCTACCAGTTGTGCTGCAGTTCAGCATGCGGGTTTGCATGGATTGGGGCTGGGAATCGAACCCCGGACCTTGAGATTGTGAGGCAAGTCCTCAACTGCTGAGCTATCCCAGCATCTATTGCATTTGATTTTTCAAATGAACATGTTCTTGCATCAAGTGGCAGTGGGTTTACCCTGAGCATTAGCTCTGAGGTTGGTAATAAATAACTTGTATATTCCTTCCTTCTGACTTTTCTGGGGTTTTCTAATCCTATAGCCTGAAGGTCTCAAAACAGATAGAACTGAAATGTATGTCTGAAATGTCTGCAGGCCCCCACCAGCTCTTCTGGAAATAAATAGAGCTGCATCCGGCCGCTTCCTTTTGTCCAGAATTACCTACCTAAAATGGAAGCCGCACACACATTTACACTCTGTTAAAATATTTTGAGCTCCACCTACTCTCTGCCCGTTTTTAGCATGGTGTGATAACAGAGACAAGCAGGCCATGGGAACCCATGTGGAAATGACACCAAGTGACAGAACCTAGGCCTGTTTGCAGGTGGCTCCACTGCGGGCCACCAGCTTCCTCCTACTGTCAAATACCCAGACAGCATTTCAGAATTCCTTCATATAAGCTCTCATGCTTAGAAGTAATAAAAGTAGGGCAGACCTCCTCTCTCTTCATTTTCCAGAATAAGAAACAGGCTCGGGGAGGCCGGTGTGTGGGGAAGTCAGGAAGCAGAACACGAGTGTCCTGATTCTTGTTCCAACGCTCTAGGAGTCTCCACTCTCAGCAGCCGAATCACCTGGGAAACCAAGAAAATGCCAATGCCCAGGCCCAACCCCTGCTTCTCGAGGGATGAAACCTGGAATGTGTCTGTGTGTGTTTTTTAAGACCACAAATTCCAATAAAATGGCCAAGGTTGTGAACCCTTAGCCTACCTAACATGGGCCTAATCAGAAAATAATACGGAAAAAAAAAAAGAAAAGGAACAGCATTATAATGAGACAGCTGGTTTGTTCCAATAGGGAATCAACTCAGTGAGAACTGTGCTGTCTGCCACCCCTGAAGGTGAACCACTCAGGGGATCCATTACTAAGACATTCGTTAACAAGATGCCCGAGAACACAGTGAGACCGCAAGAGGGATAAAGCGACAAGCTCTGGAAGGCAGACAGCCACCTAAATTCGCCTCGCTTATTCACAATACTGGAGAATAATTCAGCTTCTCCTCACTTAACAATCGAACTCCATGGGTGCTCCCGGTCATTAAGTGAGCTGGTGGATAAGCGAGGAGCTTAAAGGCAGATGTCTTGGGTCAGGGCTCCGTAGGGTGTGTATTTTTTTAATAGCCATCATGCGACACCACACTTATAAATGAAATACGGAGCCTTGCGTGATTGCGAACACTTCAGTAATGCATGCTAACTGATTGGGGGAACAACTGTGGAAGGGGGTTCCCCATGCTGGGGACCGGGGGGGTAAGTCCTAGCAGTCCTTAAAGGGGTCGGTCGTTAAGTGAGGAGTGGCTGGGGATGGCACATCCGAAACTGCTCTCCTCAGGTCTGAAGGGAAAAGGCCTCCCCTCATTAATCGGTTGGGCTGATATGGCCTTCTGACTTTCCTCATCTATGTTCCCTCTCCAATTAGGGCTGATCCAAATAGTCCCTTGGGGAGACAAGAGGGGTCAGGACCCTGTTCTGGCCCCAGCTGCATGGTGACCTGCTGTGTGATCCTCCCAGCTGACGGACCTTTGCTTTTCCTATCTGGGAAATGGGGAATCTAATTGTCTCTCTTCTTGCCTTACATGCCGGGTGCATTTCGATGATGTATTCATACGCATATATGCATAGAGTAGAATGTATGATGACGAATACTGAGAATGGCACCACTGGATTCATCAGTGCCAGATGAGGTGTGTGCGTTCTATTAGTCCCTTATGTCTTCGCTTTTTTTACATTTTTAAAAAGATTTATTTCATTGTTCTTTACAGAGACAGAGAGAGACAGAGAGAAGGGGGAGGGCCCAGGGCAGTCTCCATAGTTGTACGTCATCAGTTTTCGACAAGGTTTAGTTCCACACAGGTGGGTGAGGCTGCACGGGGCGGGAACAGGGCTGGGGGCCTCCCGCATGGCAAACACCCCCCCATTCAGCATATGGGTGTGCACAGGTCAGGGCCAGGATTTGATTCTCAGTCCCGGGTCTGCAAAGCGAGTGCTCAACCCACTGAGCCATCCCGGCTTCCCCATTATGTCTCTAAATATCCCATGTCCTGGAGCCAAACCTCTTACCCATCCCTATGTTGGGAATGCCTGGAAAGCACTGCGTTCATTCCCTTTAACTGCTCAAGCTAGGACACTCCAGAGAGTCCAAGAAAGAGAGAGCCAAGGGACTCAGGTGAAGATAGGAGACTGGGAATGATCACGCGGATTCAGGATGAAGAGCAGGTCTTCAAGGATGGGCAGAGCAGCTGGGTTCTAGGTGTATGCCATGCTGTACAGTAGCCATTAGCCACAGGGAGCTGTGCAATTTAAGTTTATTGTGAGGAAATAAAACGTAAAATTCAGCTCCTCAGACACACTGGTCACATTTCTAGTGCTCGGGAGCTCCCTGTTGCGAGCGGCTACCACAGAGGACATGCTGATGGAGAACAGGTGCACCGCTGCAGAAAGTTCTGTTGGACGGCACTACCCTAGATGTCCTCATGGGCGGACAGAGGTTGGTCTTCCCCACACTGTGACCGAATTCCAGTCAGAGGCCCCTGCTCTGATGCCAATGCACGGGGAGGCCCGGGCAAGCTTCGATAGGTCTCTACTTTTTCCCTCCCTCGGATTCTGCCCGGGGGGTGGACTGGGAAGGGCTGATGGGTGTCACTCTCTGGGGAAAGCCGGAGCAGGGAAGCCCTGGTTGGGACTGACAAGTGGCAGCAAGGAGAGTGAAGACCTGTCTTGGAGCCTCGGAAACCACCAGAACGAAAGGGAAAGCATTTGCGAACCAAACAAAGACCGCCCAAGAGCGTTCCTTCACTTACCTTCCCCAAGTGACGCCAGCCGACCCCTGCCAGCCGCTACCACACATATCCGCCTGGCAGGGCCCACCTGTTAGGGCTGGGTGGGAAGTGAAGCGCCAGGAAATCACAGGTGTTCATGGGGACAGTTCAAGGTCTCTCCAGGGGGAGACCTTGCAGGCTCACCCCATCTTGGGACCTCACATGGGCCAGTTGGGTCAGGCACAACACGCTTAGATCTTGAGAGGGTAGCAGCAGCCACTAAAGAACCCAACGGAGTAACCATTCCCTGCTCCACTAAACCTCACGTCCTGGCTGAACTGAAGGCACATTCTGTCACACACAGGCGTTTCATCCTCGGATCTGTCCCCTGGAGATGTGTTTATGAGTGTGTGTGTGTGCGTGTGTGTGCACGCGGCAGGAGGGAGGAGGTGGGGGGAGGGGCAGATTGCTAGGAAAGGGAGGAGCAAGAAGAAAGAGAATGAAGCAGGGGTGGAAGAACCTTCGAGAAAAGGAACTCTTTTTCCCTGGGCAGCCGCAGGTCACAGAAGGGTAGCAGTGGGGTCTCATGTCACACAATAGCAATGCCTGGGGCCCATGGTCACCTGACTATGGCCATGCAGATAGCGACCCAGACCTTTCTATTTTTAAAGACAACAGGACACCTGCATTTTATGTGAGATTCCCTAATTCCCTGGTTTTTATTCTAAAACAAGCTAGACAGAAAATATCTGCCAGCTTGACCACTTTGGGAGCTTCCAGGACCCAGAATTAAATGCACATGTCTGCATCTGTCAATGCAATAAACCAACAGATTTTTCTGGCCCTTTCTCAGGAGCCAACCTTGGATTTCTTGCTGAACTCCTTCACACCTCCCCCCCCCCCTTTTAAAGTTATTTTATTGTTTTTGACAGACAGAGACAGAGACAGAGAGAAGGGGGAGGGCCCAGAGCAGTCTCCATAATTGTGCACCATCAGTTTTTGACATAGTTTCATTCCACACAGGTGGGCAGGGGGCTGAGCAGGGTGGGAACTGGGCCTGGGGCCTCCTGCATGGGAAGCTCACCCCAGTTCAGCATATGGGTCCACACGGGCCGGGGCCGGGATTTGATCCTCAGTCCCCAGGGCTGCAAGGTGCGTGCTCAACCCACTGAGCCATCCTGGTACCCCCACCCCTCATATTTTCTAATCGGCAAGCATGTAGGTACCGCTTCGCGGTTTTTAACCACATTTGCATGCCACACATATCATGATTTATTTAACACTTTTCTCTTTATTGGCTCTATATTAACTAACTTTAAAACTTAGGCTCCCATAGCCTATCATAAAACCACGGGTTTGATACACTAACCGTAGTTGTTCCTAAGTGCATTCAAATAAATATGAATAGACAACTCATAGGGTTAATAGTGCTCATTCGGGGAGCTCTTTCTCCGGTGACACACTTTTCATGGTTGGGAAGCCGTGGTGTCCCGAAACAGGACTCCTTCAGATGAGGCTACAATGGCACGTTGGGGAAGCAGAAGGCGGCCGGATTGTGCTGGGCTCGAAGAGGAAACACCATCGAGAGAAATCCTACTCCACTTGATAAAAAATCCAGAAACTCCATCATTGCATTGTTAAGAGGATGCACTGTGGTTTTAGTTAAGAGTGCCTGGTCCTCCCATTGGTTTAGAAAAACCCTCTTCTCTCCCCGGTCTCTCATTTGCCTGTTATCTCCCTGCTATGAAAAACAGTTTGCGTGGAAACCATCGGGCTCTGAGTTCACGGGTGTCTGTTGTTTTCTCTGTCTCCCAGGGTGCTGCTTTGTGGTTTAATCTCAAGCATCTGCTTTGGGGACGGTTAGACTTCAGACGCATGGGAAGGCGACATTGCCATCTAGAATTCTTGACGGCTGACTCCCAGGACAGAAATCCTTGGGCATGTTTCCCACAGTGGGCTGGAATGAAGAGAACAGAAGCATGCAGACAGGTGGGACTAAATAGTATAAGGGGACAGTAAAAGAAGTTTGCCCTTGCTGAGTAATAGATGCGCCTGAAAAATGCCCTTGTCCCCAGCATCTTGCCTTAAGCACACATGACAAATGGCTGTTCATCAAGGTTCAGTCTCTGGCTCCCATACTGGGTAATATCAAATACTGCTGGGCAGAGCTCCCTACAATCATTGGCAGGAGAAAGTGTTGTCTGAGCTGTTTTCTAGGAGTGACCATGACGGTGTCTGGTTTTCCATCTTGATTTCAAAAAACGTTTTTATTTTCAATTACAGTTGACAGTCAATGTTATTTTGTATTTATTTCAGGTGTACAGTGTAGTGGCGACACATTTATATAATCTACGAAGTGATCAAACCAATCATAAGTCTAGTGCCCACCTGGCACCCGGTATAGTGATTACAGTATTACTGACTCTATTCCCTGTGCTGCACTTTATATCCTCATGACGGTTTTGTAACTACTGATTTGTCCTCCCAAAGAGTAAGAGTTCATTCTTTTTTGTTGGCTGAGTAATATTTCATTGTGTGTATGTCCCACATCTTCTTTATCCAATCGTCTCTTGATGGGCATTTTTGTTGTTTCCATATCTTGGCTATTATAAATGGGTGCACATGTCTTTTCAAATTAGTGTTTTGGATTTCTTTGGATAAATACCCAAAAGTAGAATGGCTGGGTCATCGGGTAATTCTATTTTTAATTTTTAATTTTTTGAGGAACCTCCATGCTGTTTTCCAGTGTGGTTGCACCAATTTGCAATCCCACCAACAGTGCATGAGGGTTTCCTTTTCTCCACATCCTCACCAACACTTGTTTGTTGATTTATTGGTGACAGGCATTCTGACAGGTGTGAGGTGGTATCTCATTGTAGCTTTAATTTGCATCTCTCTGATAATTGGTGACATTGAGCATCTTTTCATGTCTGTTGGCCACCTGTATGTTCTCTTTGGAGAAATGTCTATTCAGGTCCTCTGCCCATTTTTTATTTGGATTGTTTGGGGGATTTTTTTGGTGTTAAGTGTATGAGTTCTTTATAAATTAATCAAATGTATCATTGGATTATATTCTCTCATTCACTAGGACATCTTTTCATTTTGTTGATGGTTTTCTTTGCTGTGCAAACTCGTTTCAGTTTGGTTTAGTCCCATTTGTTTATTTTTTCTTTTGTTTCCCTTGAAGAGCAATGTCAAAGAGTTTACTGCCTATGTTAAAAACTTCTTTTACAAAAGCGGTTCTTCAGGATGGAAAGCATGTTTGTGTTCTGTCCATCACTGAATACAAAGTGATTGTCTAGCATGGAATAAGTGTTAAATATTAGTTCAACTAAATTAACTAACTTAAACGATTCATTAATTAAGACATTTGGAGGGGAACATAGAACAGCATGAAAATGGGCATAAAAACCACTTATAATTCCACCCACAGAGATAGACAACCTCATATTTGGATGAATTTACTGCTAGTCTTCATCTTTGCATGGCCATTTTTTTCCCACATAACATTTAGGTCATGCTTTAGGATGAATCTTCTGCTTTCCAATTCATGTTCTAGCACCATAAAATTTTAAGATCATTAGTCTACAAAAAACATCACTTCTGGGGAAGCCGGGATGGCTCAGTGGGTTAAATGCTCACTTTGCAGCCCTGGGGACTGAGGATCAAATCCCGGCCCCGGCCCGTGTGGACCCACATGCTGAACTGGGGAGTGCCCCCAGTTCAGTTCTCACCGGGGTGAAGACCCCGGCCCAGTTCCTGCCCTGTGCAGCCTCGCCCACCTGTGGACTGAAACTATGTGGAAAAACCAATGATGTGCAACTATGGAGACTGTTCTGGGCCCTCCCCCTTCTCTCTGTCTCTGTATCTCTCTCTCTCTCTCTGTCAAAAACAATAAAAATAAATCTTAAAAAAAACCCAACAAAACAAACAAAAAACATCACTTCTATTGACCACATGACCCTCCGGGATGTGGGCGGAACCTCGGATTTAACCACGCCCATGCTGAATCTTCAGGATGCTTTCCAGTCCTCAGCTGGGATCAGAACACGTGGTCATTGCAGCCACTGTGCTTCTTCTAGATGGCAGACACCTGCCCCCAGTGCATAGAGAGGGAGGGGAGCTCTGAGATAAGCCCACGGCCCACACCCACAGGTAAGGGGGAGTACTGGGAGATATGGGGGGCGTGGGGGTAGCAGTGAGGAAGCAGGAGGAGAGCCATAACTGAGCAGTTTGCAGATTCGGAGGAAGGGGAGAGTGTCAGCAAGGAGAACTTGGACAACTGTCAACAGGGACAAAGAAGCCAGGCTCCCATATGCAAATAAAGCTCCGCCCCTCCCTCCCTCTGGGTCTCTAACGGAGCCCCGCCCCAAACCCCGCCCCTCCCCACTGCCTGGACCCCAGATGCCATCTTTCAGCTCTTCGCTCAACCTCACATCTTCCCTGACTTGGCCACTTCCCTCTATCGCACACTCCCCCAAGCCATGCTCTGCTTTGTGTTCAGTTGCTGTTCATTTCTGTGACCCTTGCTTGTCACACGCCTCACCCCCAATCATACATACAAACCTGAGAATGAATGAGTGAATGAAGGGGGGCGGGGCGGAAAGAGGTTTCTCTTCTTCTTAAAGGGAGGACACATGAGCACACACAGAGGTAGAGAGAAAAATATAAAAATAACGAGCAGGTAGAGGTTCTCCCCTAGCCCACACCTATGCCCGAGGGGCAGGTGTCTGAGGCCAGGCCAGAGGGCTGGCTGGCCCACCTTGGGCAGGGCCAGGGATCAAACCCATGAGCTTGGCCTCATAGCTCCTGCACTACATGGAGCGAAGAAAGGAAAGGGAAGGAAGGCAGCAGGCACCTCAGGTCACCCCACTTCCTGCCTCCCCAGTTTCCTTACTATCAAGGAAGAACAGGGGACAGAGTGTCTTTGGAAGGTTCTCCAGGCATGACAGCCGGCCAGAAGGTGGCCAGAAACAGAGCGGGGAGATCAGTTGGAGCTGCCGATGAAATGACTGAGAATCCAGGGACCTGTCTGGTGTCGACTCCGTCAGCCACGGAAGAAACTGTTTCTAATAGTTCCTCCTTATACATTATTCATGGCCACGCGAAGACAGAGCTGATAACATCACAATCACCCCGCTGTCCAGCAAATCTAATGACCGCAGCTGGAGGGCATTTTCACTAGCGTGGAAAAAAAAAATGACTTTTGCCAATTTGAGGCCTGAGAGGTGAGAAAGCGAACTCCGACTTGAAGAGCGAGTGTGAGTTCCGTAGTTGGAAAAAGGAGTGGCCTTCTATCCACAACATCTGTTCCGTTGTGGCATCTGGGGGCTCCCCCCTCCGCCCCCACCATCTCCCTTCTTAGTTTCCAGTGGAGAAATGAATGCCACTCCAGTGAAAGAGCCCTAGGTTTCCAAATCAGTCTCTATTTTCGTATCTGTCAGTCAAAAGGCAGGGACAAGCAACAGGACTTTTGTGGAGGGCTTCGCCGGATTTTGACATAAATTATTAGCTTCTAATTTTTTCAAGCCTAAGGGACAAGTGCTTTTAAACAGCGAGAATGTTCTGCTGTTGCTGAAATCTGATTTTTCCCCCCAGTTTCAGATTCATTACGACTGCAAGAATTCATTCCCTCCTTGTCCCCTCTCCAACGTGCAGCCAGGAGGTTAGTTTGTTGAAAAGGAGAGAGAAAATGGGGAGGACATTTACGTTCCCCCAGGGGGACAGGTGTGCACAGGGAGAAGGCAGCGCGACGTGGCTCTTAATTGGCCTGCTATTAATTCTCTGTCCTTTGTGCAGAATGTTCTGGCTTCTTGTACATCAGTTGATGCATTCGATTTCATTCATCCATTCATCCCACACCCAGTTATGGAGGGTGTATGACTTGTCAAGAGTACTTGCCAACCATTTGCAAACTCATACATGAACTCGGCTTTGGTGCCTGGCTTTATGCAGCTTCAAACCTCTGTAGGGAGATGGACATGTGATCAAACGACCACATAAAACCGTGTTTCTCCAGGTGTGCTAGGGGAACAAAGGATTGTGGGTGCAGTCTTCAGATCAATCCTGTCCAACCTGCGGCCCGTGGGCCGCATGTGGCCCAGGACAGCTTTGAATGTGGCCCAACACAAATTCGTAATCTTTCTTAAAACATTCTGAAATTTTTTGCAACTTTTTTTTTTTTAGCTCATCAGCTATTGTTAGTGTTAACTGTACTTTATGTGTGACCCAAGACAATTCTTCTTCTTCCAATGTGGCCCAGGGAAGCCAAAAGGTTTAGATGATCAGGTTTTATTTGAATAATTGCATACTTTATTTTCATGTGTATTATATAAGTATAACTAGTCCTTCCAACTTGTAATTTCACAGACACTTGCTCAAGGGATGGGTGAAAGTGATTTGAAGAAAATCTGAACAGACCAAGTGGTATGGGGATCCTGCAAAATCACAACTTGGTTACTACTACTACTAAGTCTAATAATAATAGATGATAGCCAATACTTAGAGTGCTCCATATAGGGCAGGTACTACTTTCGGTGTTTTACAATAAAATTTTTTGTATAATCTTCACTCCTGATTCCTGTAGAAACACTGCAGTGAATGAATGAATGAATGTAATTGAATGCATCAACCGATGTTCAAGCCAGAATATTCTTCACAAAGCACAGAGAATACCAGGCTCACCATCTCACTGGTTGCTCTCTTTCCTGCCCCGCAGGGGGGCTGAGGCACCCCCTGAACAACCCCCTCCCTGGAGCTGTCTAGGGGTTGCTCTGCAGACCCACTATCCCCACAGCCAAGAACCAGGACTGGGGGCTGGGAGGCTGGGGGTTGGGCCGAGGCGGTGAAGTTAGGAAGCCCAGTTTCAGCCGGGATACGCTCTTGTTCACCAACCCGGGGCTGTGCTGATAACAAGCTTCATTCCAACCTCCATTTGCATCCTGGTCTGGTTTGGTTAAGAATCCGGAAGGGAGGCAGCCTGTGATTCATTTGCAACAATAACCACGCACTGTCACCACAGACTTAGGCATCATTACCATCCCCGTTTGGATGGGGAAGCTGCCAGCCTCAAAGCGTTCAGAGAACTCGCTGGAGGTCTCAGTGAGGGAATTGCAAAGCCAGGATTCAAATGGACATCTTCCCTCACATCTTCAAAAAAATCGCATTTCAGGTAGCCAAGCTGGTCTTCTTCAAAAACCTCTAACAGGCTAGGATAATAAAACTGTTAGAAGACCCCAGGTTTAAAGAAATAGTCTCTTGGCATAGTTTTTGAGGTGCCAACTAAAGTCTTATGAAATGAAATAATCATGTGAATGATTAAATTATAATTACGGCAGAGGGGTGGCTGCCTATTTGGATAGACTTAGACATTTCATAGAACTCGGCGTTCACACTGGCCAATTTCCCCCTCCATTTTTCTCTGAATTCCAATGAATTTTTCATCAGTGTATTAATTAGCGCACATCTTGGATTGCGCTTTGTAATTAAAGTCTCCTGTGTGCTTCCAGATCATATATTTGAGTTCAATGGTAATGTTTCACAGAGAAAAATTAGGAATTTGACGACTGGCTTCCTTCTTGGCAATAGAATCTACACGCTGCCTGTCAAAGAAAGATTGAATGCCTAAGTCTCCAAGATAGGGAGTGATAGATTATTCCGCACGAAATCGCAAACTCATTTCCCCAGTATTGTAATCGATTGCTGACAGCAGTTTGGCCCCCGCCTGGAAACCCATTTGTGAAGTCCATTGATTTGGTAGTCTAATCACCAAGCATTAACTCAAATGCCGTGACTTGCCATTAGTCTCTGTAACTTTTCCTGAGTCCAGGCCCTGGTTTGCTCTTTTATAATTTTTATCAATTTCAGAGTCACCAAAAGAAATGAACTCCTATAGTATGGGTACATTTCTCCATATATATAATTTATATATAAATTTAATTATATAGTATACTCATTAAATACATATGTATGTGTGCATATAAATCCTCCAACAACTTTATGAGGTATTATTATTATTTAAAGATTTACTGTATTGTTTTTGACAGAGAGAGACAGAGACAGAGAGAAGGGGGAGGGCCCAGAGCAGTCTCCATAGTTGTACGTCATCAGTCTTCACCATGGTTTCATTCCACAGGTGGGCGTGGGGCCACGCCAGGTAGGGGCCAGACTGGGGGCCTCGTGAATGGGAAGTTCACCCTGGCGGGAAGCGAACTGGGTGGGAGGCACACCCCGGTTCAGCATATGGGTCAGCATGAGCTGGGACCGGGACTCGATCCTGGGAACCCGGGGCTGCAAAGCCAGCGCTCACCCTGCTGCGTCCCGGTTTCCCCTATTATTATTATCCTCGCTTTACAGATGAGCACACTGAGGCTCAGGGACAGGTCCCAGGTAGGCAGTGGGCCTTGACTTTGAAGCAGGCAGGACAGCTTCAGTATCTGTGCTCCATTCCCTCGCGTGCCGCTCCGAGTGGATGATCCCAGACTCTGCCTTAGCTGTAGAACGTCACTTTGAACATAACGTGCCGCATAGTCGGTACATGTCCAAGAAGAGACGGACTGGGTGTTGGTGTTATTGGGGCTCCTTCGAAAGTTCCGGTGCAGTCACCTCACCTGCATGTTGTAGTCCACACCAGTGTGGACTGTGTTAGGCACTCCTGAAGAGAAAAACCACACTGGTGGCTGCCTGACGTGCCATCCATGTTCTTGGTGCCCTGGGGGCAGGGGCTCAAGGTTGGGGTCCTCCTTCCCTCTAGCAGTTTCCAGCAGACAATGCACTTGGGAAGTCTGACCCTAAGCCCATCTTCCTCCCGCTACCTGCTCTACTCTTCACAGGGCGACTGCTTTCTACTTCCTAATACCACTGTTATTAATTATGGTCAAACAAAGATAAGGCAGCCGTTCCGCAAACACACACCATGGCTTACCTCATACCGGGCACCATTGTAAGCACTCAGGATATACAGTGAGCTCACTAAATCTCTGCTCTGGGAGCTGGCCTCTAGCTGGGGACACAAACGATGAGCAGTAGACAAAAGTGTAACACCAGGAAGTGGTAATTTGATGGAGAAAAGCAGAGCAGAGCTGGGGTTAGAGAGGCAGCATGGGGGTTATGTTAGCAGCGCTGAGGTGGGCTCTCTGAAGAGGACACATCTGAGCCAAGTGAAGGGATCACTCACTCCTGCGCAACAGACTTCCGCTGAGTGCCAACTATGTGCCAGGCACTGTCGTCGGACGTGGGGACTTTGCTGTGAAGGAGAGATCAGCGTTCTATTGAAGGAGCTGGGTGGGTGGGAGACAAGGAGGCAGATGAGACCCGGAGGATGGCCATGGGGCAAAATAAAGCCAGGGAACAGGCAGGGAGCGCTGGGCGTGCCCAAGGGTGCTACCAGCTGACATCGGGAGATCCCGGAAGTTCTCACCGAGAAGGTAACGTCGGAGCAAAGTCCTGAATGAGGGGAGGGCACGAACCACAAGGATCACTGGGATAAGAAGGGACAGCAGGGGCAAAGGTCCAGCGGTGGGAGCCAGCCTGGCGCTCTTGATGGACAATGCTGAACCCCGCATGGATGCAGCAGAGGGGACGAAGGGAGCTAGGGTGAGGATGAGGCTGAGCGTGTTGGCTTTGGCTCTGTGTGAGGTGGGATGCCACCAGAAGGCTCTGGGCAGGCACACACCTGTCTCTGACATTAGATGACAGCAATTATGATCCTCAGGAGAGCCGCTTTTTCTGAGTGCTCACCATGCGGCTCACCGTGGGCACCAACTCAGAAGGTCCTTGCAACCAGCTTCCGAGGGAAGTGTCACTATTAGTCCCACAGATGAGCCAACTGAGGCAAAAACTAACCGAGGCACTTTCCCCAAAGCTGCACCGTTGCCCCCCAAACTGGGTTCAGGTTCTCTAATCCCAGCAGGACCCTCACAGCTCAGCCAGCCTTTGGCCTGTTGGTCCTCATCTGTTCCACAGAATCAAGCCTGTCTCCTCCCGGCTCCTCTTCCCTGCCTTGTGGGCCCAAGCCCATATTTATAAACCTATCTGCACCCTCAACCTTCAGCATCGAGGTGCCACTTCTTTCTTTGAGAACCTCCCCAGCCCCCTTCTCTTTTTTTTTTTTTTTTTATCTTTTCACATTTATAGAGAGAAATTATCTTTTTGTCTTCAGTGCATAGTTATTTCTATTTTACTTTTTGACAGATAGAGAGAGAGACAGAGACAGAGACAGTTAGAGAACCGAACTGTGGGAACTCCCCAGTTCAGCACGTGGGTCCTGCCTTGGCCGGAGCCGGGATTCGATCCTCGGTCCTCA
>PVKE010018503.1:14422-29551 GCA_004027555.1 Craseonycteris thonglongyai | reverse complement strand
ATATATATATATATATATATATAGAGAGAGAGAGAGAGAGAGAGAGAGAGAGACAGAGAGAGAGAGAGAGACAGAGAGAGAGACAGAGATAGAGAGAGACAGAGAGACAGAGAGACAGAGAGACAGAGAGAGACAGAGAGAGAGAAGAAGGAGGGCCCAGAGCAGTCTCCATAGTTGTACATTATTAGTTTTTGACAGTTTCATTCCACACAGGTGGGGGTGCGACAGAGGATGGGAAATGGGCTGGGGTCCTCCTGCATGGAGGACCCCAGCCCACACCCCAGTTCAGCATATGGGTCTGCACAGGCTGGGGCCGGGATTCAATCCTCAGTCCCTAGGGCTGCAAAGTGAGCACTTAACCCTCTGAGCCATCCTGGCTTCCCTGAGTAACACCTTTGAAATGTTAGTAATATTATGTCTTTTATTTAATATTTTTCCATTTTGCTTAAGTACAATTTATATTCTGTATAATAGTTCATAATGTCTTATATGATCTGATAATCTGAACTCATTACTTCTCAGATCTCCTCTCCTCTCATTCTCCTCTTTGTTCATTCTTCTCCAGCCACACTGGCTTCTTACTCTTCCTTGAACATGTAAAGAAGGCCCTTGCTAGTGGCTTTTTCACATGCTATTTCATCTGCATTGGAAGTTCTTTCATACCCACATGGCTCACGCTCTAAATTCCTACAGAATCCTCATGAGAGAGTCCTCCTACGAAAACCCTATGTAAACTAGGACATCAATCTCACTATCTATGGCCTATACTTTGCTTCATTCTTTCCTCATTCCTTTGTCTCTCTTTTATCAACACCATTCTACATTTAAGAACGATTTCTTTTTACATTATCTGTCTCCCCCACTAGAGGATGAGCGCTATGAAGACAGAGATTATGTTCTGTCTTGTTTGTCTTCAGTCCTTAGCATCTCTACAAGCACCCAGCACATAATAACTCTGCAGTACATATTTCTTGAATGAATGAGTGAATCTTCATGGCCCCACATAGGCTGTTTTTTCTAGCTGGTGTATTTTATGTTTTCTGTTCTTTTTGCTTCTATTCATTTTTCTCAGCATGGACTTCATCCCCTCCATAAAGCCTTTCCAGAAATACCAGTTTGGGATAATGGTTCCTTCTCTTTACATTCATAGCACTGAATTGTTATCACCTAGCAATTATTTGTCTATTAAAATGACATGAATCTGTGCCTTCCTCTTGCACTAGATTTCAATATCCATCATGAGAGAATGTGTCTTCATTTGACACATTCAATAAGCATGTATTAAGCATATAGTGCTAGGCACTAGGAAAACAACATTGAATGGCAAACTCTTATTTTCATAATGCTTATAGTCAAATGTCTTTCTCTTTGATGTACTCCCAACACTTAACATGACTTGGCACATCTCAGCATATTAATCATCTTGGATGATTAATGAATGTCTTTATTTGGACCTATTATCTTATATATTACATTTTAAAAAGGGTCTTGTCTTGTATTACCTCTATCTTTCATCAGAATAAAGAGTCCAATATCTTAACTTAGGTTTTTCTTTGTAGTTTTGCAACCTTGCTTCCATTCCAAAAGTCAAAGGAATTCATGCATTTTCCCCAAGAACAGGAGAACCAAAAGAGCCCAAAGATAATAAGAAAGTAAATTGAGCTTCTAATTTATTTACTTTTAAATCAACTTTGTTGGTGTACAATTGACATGCACTAAAATGTATCCATGTTAAGTGTACATTTTGATGAGTCTGGGCTAATTTATTAATCCTTGCAACCCCAGTCAAAATGAAGATATAGAATATTTTTGTCATCCCAGAAAGTTCCCTTGCCTTTTTCCCAGTCAACCCTACCAATACTCCTAGTCGGAGGCAAACATTATGTTTGTGGTTTTTAGTTTCATATAAATGAAATCATTCAGTACGTAATTTTCAGAATCTGACTACTTTGCACAACTTAATGTTTTTGAGATTCATCTATATTGTTGCTTGTATCAGTATTTCATTCCTTTTTATTGCTGAGAAGTATTCTAGTGCATATATATACCATAATTTTTTTTGATCCAGTCATCAGTGGATGGGCATTTGGGTCATTTTTAATTTAAGGCAATTATGAATTAAGCTGACATGAACATTTGTATGCAGGTCTTTGGTAAACAACTATTCATTTCTCTTAGACAAATACTTATAAGTGGAAATGTTAAGTCATGTGGTAAGTGTATATTTAATTTAATAAGAAACTGCAGAATTGTTTTCCACTGTGACTGAACTATTTTATATTCTGACTAGCAAAGTATTAGAGTTTCAGGAGCTTTGTATCCTCACCAGCGCTCGCCATACTTCAATCTGTTTGTGTCAATCTATTTCTTACAGATTTCAAAGCAGAGTAGTCGCTTAATACCTAGGACAGAGTTAGGGAATACTCAAGCTTTGTATGATACCTGTAGCAAGAATCGATCTGCACATGTGTTCTCATAGGCACTTGATAGAGCTCGATGTAGCTGAGACTGGTACCAAGAAAGTAGCTAAAATTTTCTGAGTCCTAAAATGGGAAGAACATAAGGGTTCAGAAGATAAGGATACAGCATATAAGAATACAAGCATATGGTAATTAGATCACAAGCATTAGCAGAGGAAATACAGAGTTAATTACCCAAAAGCCTCTGGTCATAACATTTTCATTAGTCAATACATAACTTTGTTTTATGTGTGTTTCTGTTTAAAGGCACCTTATTTGATATATATTGTTGATTTGTAACATTGAACTCACAGCCAATAGCACTATAACTCATGCCTGAATGAAGTTAATCGAAGTCTTAATTTTCTTCATAGGGCACATCACAGGCTTCTTGTTCTTGAGAATACTAGATAGCAAGCACCTCAGTGCTTCAGCTTTGTGTTTGGGCACCCTTTCAAATAGTAAAATCACCAAAGCACAAAACTCGAGGGGGGGGGGCGGGGAATGTGGCGCTAAATAGACCACAGAAAGGACACTTAGTTACCACATGAGAGTGAAACCAGATGGCAGAATGTTGCCTTGTTTAACTTAACCTGGGAATATGCACATTTGGTGACCAGAAATTTCATGTCCATGAATGACTAACTGGAAGTGCTGTGAGTACTGATTTGGAGGCTACAGAAAAATTTTAGCAAGTTAGAGCACTGCAAATATAGAGGCTGCCAGTAATGAAGTTCAACTATGTGTGTATGTGTGTGCATACAGTGGATAGCACACTTCATTGAAAATATGAATATTACTGATATACTTCTAGAAAGAAAATGAGCTCTCTGTAGATACTCAACATGTACTGAATAATCAGTAATTATGATCCAATATTAGTAGGTTAATAAAATTTAACTAAAGCTCTTTTTCTTTCCAGAGGTATTAATCATTTATAACCATTTAACCTCTCTAGTCTAGCTATAGTGATTTACATAAGTGATGCTTAACTTTGTGAAATAACAATTTTATCCAAAATGCTAATATCCCAAAGTTTAGAAACCAATCATGTTATTGCTGTACATCCAATTTCCTAGGCTTAGAAACTTTATTTCTCAGAGTTGGTCTTTGCAGCTATTTCTCAAGGAACCAGAGAATTTAGGTCTTTGTGCAATGGTCGTACCTTAGCACCCATAGTTTTTTCTTTCATTTTCTAATCCCTCACCAACCCTTTCTAGAAGGAGTCAAACAATATCTTCCATATTAAAAACAAAAACAAAAACAAACTTATGTTGGGGATACCGGGGTGGCTCAGCCAGTTAAGTGCTCATCTTGCAGCCCCATGGTCTGAGGCTTGTATCCTGGCCCTGGCTCATGTGGACCCACGTGCTGAACAGGGATGTGGCCCCCAGTTCAGTTCTTGCCAGGGTGAGCTTCCCATGTGAGGGACCCCTGTTGGGCTCCTAGATGTGCTTTTCATGTAGGAGGCCCCCAGCAGGGGTGTGCCTCCCATGCAGAAGGTCCCCGGCCCAGTTTCTGCTCTGCACAGTCCCGTGCCCACCTGTGGAGGAGACTGTGTCCAAAGGAGGAGAAGGATCCTCCCCCTTCTCTCTGTTTTTCTAACTCTCTCTCTCTCTGTCAAAACCAATAAAAATAAATCTTTAAAAAACTTATGTCACCTTACCCAAATGTATGTTGCTCTTTCCATAGATTTAATTTTTTTTTTTTATTGGCTCAGGTAAAATGTATAATTATCAGCCATTCATACACTTAGTTTTAAAAATCATTTAAGAAATGATGATTGAGGGACTGTTATGTCCTAGATCACCATCATGCTCTGTGTAGGAATCCATCATCTACTTAAATGTCATGTAGCTAGTTCTCTGCTAGGTCTGATAATCTTGATTTATAATTCCCAAACTTTTGATTATTTTCATGTTTCTCTTCTATCATCTTCTTTCTTGTTCTGAAGATCTTCTTTTGGTTCAAAAGCCCAGAACTGATTAATACATATTGGACCTAGAGCAGATAAAACCAACAAACAATAACAAAAGGAATCTGAATTTCAGACACAGAAAGCTTAAAATTTTTTAATTACAAAACTAACAGTCTTTATTGTCTCAAAATACTTAAAATAGTTAGTAAACTTATAAGAAAGAGAATAATATAAAATAATAAAAATCATCTCTAATTCCAGTACCTCTTTACAATTTGTTGTATTTCTCATCTATGCATATCATTTTAAATAGTTCAAATTAACCATTTATGCATATTCTTGCCTCTTCTACTGTCCCATAATTGAAATTACTTATAAATAAATAATATTCTCTTTTATAATGACATCATACTTTAATTAACTATCCCTATGCTGTTAGACATAGATGCTTTGCAATTAAATAACATTGCAAAGAACTAGCTTATTATTTAAGTGAAGCTTTAGTCATTTTTGCCATGGTTCATTTTTCTAATTGGTATACATAGTGTTGAATGTATTCTTGGAGAATATAATACTCTGGGTTTTTTTTATTCCCATTTGTGTTTACCAAGCTCACTTGAAATTTATTCTTACTAAAGGTGTGAATTTAACAATGACACATTAGGTGAATTTATTATAAATAAGTGACACTTGCACAGAAAATATATAGAAGAGTATCTCCACCATAAACAAAACAAACAAAAATATTATTTTAAAAACACAGAATGTTTGAATAATGCCAAAATTGAACATAGAATATATATATATGCTAGGGTTCAAATTGGGCATAAAGACAATATAGCCTACTTAGGGTAGTCCATTTCACAATAAATTATATATTGTATATCAAGCATGGTAACTAAAAAAAAACAAAAAAAAATAGCTCTTATTACTCAGAGCTTGTTAAACAAGATCCACTTTTTGAAATGTAAGCATTCACTTTATAATTTTAATCATGGCAACTATTCTCACCACTTAATGTTTATTGAGCCCCCCACTCACCACAGGAATTATGGCTATGTACCAATTTGCTTTGTATTTGCTGAAAATGGCAATTAAAAAGCCAAAAGAATTTTTATTCTAAAGCAAATTATTAACTGCTAATAGGTAAAAAGTACTCTCTTTATATTCCTAAGGTGAAGAAATCAATAGAACCTCAATAGAAACTCAACTATGATCACCTAAGAGTAGTAGAATTCACTTGCACTGTAATTATTTGCTTACATGGTAACAATAGAAGTAAGAAAATAGCTAAATAGCAGCCTCTCTCTCTCTCTCTCTCTCTCTCTCTCTCTCTCTCTCTCTCTCTCTCTCTCTCTCTCTCATTGAGGGTAGGGCATGAGAGGAAAAATGTGTTCTGGGATGTTGAAAAATATGTAAATGTTGGTGATTTTACATGGAAATAAATGCCATCCAAGGGAAGACAGGATGGCTCAGTGGCTTAAACGCTCACTTTTCAGCCCCAAGGACCGAGGATCGAATCCCGGCCCCGGGTCGTGCAGACCCATACGCTGAACTGGGGTGTGCTTCTCATGGAGGAGGCTCCCAATTCAGTTCTTGCCTTCCTCCCCACCCCCGATCCTCTGTTCAGCCCCTGGCTCGAGGGGGTGGCCTCCCATGCCAGGAGGCCCTCAGCCTGGTTCCCACCATGTGTGGCCCCTGCCACAAATGGTAGAACAAAACCATGTTGAAAACTGATGACGTACAACTATGGAGACTGCTCTGGGCCCTCCCCCTTCTCTCTGTCTCTCTCTCTGTGTCAAAAATAATGAAATAAATATATATTTTTAAAAAGCCCATCCAGTATTCCTCAGAATATGTACACAGTAATATTGTACTTCCCTGCCTCCTTGAACTGAGAAGTGCTCATGTGACGCCTATGGGCCAATGAAACATGAATATGCATCACCTGCAGGTGGCAGCTTAAAGAGCCATTGTACAATTCGCCATGACTTTTTCTACTGTGATTGTGAATTCACATTTTGAGATAGAGCCTCCATCTACCTGGATTCTTGTATAATTATAACAAACAGGGTCCTGTTGCTAATTTGCTTTGGAAATGCAGCATGCAAAAAAATAAAATTTTTATTGTCTTAAGCCACTGGAATTTTGCAGATGTTAATATAGCAGAACACTAATTTAACCCAACTGATAACCATTCCTGTGGGAAAAAATCTTCAGCAACAAAACATAAAAGGCTGCTTTTTTTTTTTTTTTTAAGAAAATCTTCATCTGCAAAGGACCAAGTAGAACTGAATAGGAACTGGGGTCTTGAGACTTTAATTCTTAAAAACCTATGGTACTGGTGATACTTGAAATTTGCCTCAAGCAGACACAAAAACTTGCTGAAAATTCCTTATACTATGAGGTAAAATCTCCTTCTTAATTCATTTTATGTTTTCCTTTTCTAATATTTATTCACTCCACAAACATTCATTATTACCAAATATGATCAAAGTGATATGAAGGCCCTCTGCAAAGATGAACTGAACTTTATACTTGAGGACTGTCTCACTTAAGAATGGGGATAAAATATTTTCTAGAATTAGTGTATAAAATAGGAAGTAAACTCTTCTTTCATGACTTAATTTTTTGGAAACAATTATTTCATTTGCTGCATAACTTTCAGGAGTTTGATGCACATAAAGATTGTTTGTTACTTAAAGAAAAATGTATTCTATGGAGGTTTCTGGAACCTGATTATTTTTTCTCCCACTTCTGGAGCAACTTTCCAAATGAATGGAGCATAAAATACATTATTTAACAGCAGTTTATATTACTTTTAAAAATATCTCTGTTTATATAACTAACCCCACCTCCACTGTATATGTCTTTTAAAGGTATTATGAAATGAGGAGTCATTATTTATAAAATACACTTTACAAAAGTGATATATGTTTATTCAAACTGAATATAAGGATATTAAAAGAAAGGAAAAGAATCCATCTTAGATAAGTCCTAATTCAAAGTTGCTTAAGGGACAAAAAGTGGCTTATTTAATTTATTTCTTTTTATATTAATTTGTTTTCTATTATAATTCTTTTAATGTCCATGAGTCTAGCTCAGAACATAGAAGCTCTACTTCTTCCTGTGCTTTATTTAATCTTTCATAATATTCAGATGTTGCAGCAGTTCTAGCATATGTTTTTTCACTCACATCCGGAAGAAAAGAGGTTATATTCTCAGGAGCTCCCAAACAAGTGCCAAGATTTACTCTGATTGGACCAGCTTGTGCCTTGTAACATCCCTGATCAATCACTGTGGCTAGGGGACTTGGACAGGCTGATTCACCAGGCTTGGGTCTTAGGCTCCACTTCTCAAGTCACATTGATGAAGCATTTCCTCCAAACCATGTAACTTCAGTACAAGAGAAGGATATGATTTTTTTTTTAAAGGAAGAATAAGTGTTCCTGGCCAAAAGTAATAAATGTCCATTATAGCCCCATCTACCTCTCGAGACCCCTAATAGCCTTGCCCACATGTTATCACTCTTAATAATGCTGAGTGTCCCTTAGGCCAAGAAAAGCTGTGTAACAAGACCTAGAAAATCTCTGTTATTTAGGTTCCCAAGACTCCTTTGGAAAGTGGAGGGTGAGGTCACTTAGGCCATCATTATCAATATCCAGGGACCATACCATTGGTTCTTTCCATTAACTAAGACAAAAAACTCATTGGTTAACCTCTAACACTTCAGCTATTGACTACCTGATAGAAGGATACTGAGAATACTTAGCCACACACTGCCATAATAAATTACTTTGCTCAGTATTTATCTGACTACAGCTTTGGTAACCTAATTTTCACAAAAACCCAGCATGTCCACATTCCAAAGAACATATAGCAGGAGGAACATGACATCAGCCATTAGAGCTTAATGTGAATTAATACCTGGAAGCTCTCAGGTCTCAGAAGATAGAAATGATTTCCAAAAATGTAATAAGCCAGTCAATTATCCCACGTTTTATTCACATTTAATGCTTATATTTAACCTTTTTGTTGTTGTTATTATAATTAAACCTATTTGAAATCTTATTTGATATTTTCTTCTAACAAGGATCTCAATTTTAAACTGAATGGTTGTATTTTAGTAAAAGGTATTATTCTTTAAATTAAGAACAACTAGTATATGAGTGACTAGAAAGTCATAAATATAATTCAGGAATAATATAATAATTCTTGTGATGGTATTAAATGAATTGAACTTTTTACTATAACTTCATTTGTGATAAATTTTAAGTGAGAAAAATGAATACAGAAAAATAGTTGAATGACAAAGAATGTACTGGTACCCAAAGGATTGAATAGTTATTTACCTTAATTAATTTAAACACCACCTAATATCTCCCACAAGAAGGGAATTTCAGGAATGTAGAGGTCCAAGTTGTGAAAATGATACCTTTCTACCATTAATTAATCAGCATCCTCCGAGTTGAACAGGTGTCCGATGAGGAAGTTCAGAGTTTACTGACCTAAGGCAGCAGGAAACCAACAAACTAAAGACCTTATAATCTATTATTAGACTGCAAAACAAAATTTTAAGCTCTATTTCAAATTACAGTTTTTAATGTTTTATCAAAAGACAACATTGCTCTGTATTAGGATACAGGAGGTTTGAGGAACTCAGAAAAATCCACTTTTGTAATTTACATGAGATTATGGCTGTGGGGGGAATTTTTCCACTACTGACAAAGCCAGGGGAAAGGAATCTTTGTTTTTTTGTTTTTTGCAGAATTTGCAAAAACAATAACTTTAAATCAGACCTCTCGATCTACCACAGGCTCTGGATAATTATCCCCAATAGGTCCCTTTAGTGAGTCAGTTTCTATTTTCTTCTTCAAAAGTAGTTTCTTTTTGACATTTTTATGTAGTCTTTCTGTTTGCTAAAATAACAGAAGTCTCCTATTACAAAAACATCAACAACTGGCAAGGATTTTGTTTCCCCAGAGCTCAGCTCTCAAGCCTCCTGACACAGTGATTAACGTGGCACTCTGGGTTGTGAATTTCATGCAAATCCCTCTTTTTCCTTAGCAGATTAATGGCACTGAATTTGAGACTGGCTCAATGTTCTATTTAATTATCAAATACCTATGCTGCATACCTGTAGTGTCTTTTGAGTTTCTGGAAGAGTATTTTATTTTTTATTCTGTTCTTGAAGAATCCAATGTAGACCAAAAAGAAAAATCAAATAATGAGAACTTCTGATTCTGGCCAGGATGAAGAAAGAACAGCAATTTACTCTGCCACTTGAAAGAATAAAAAATCAGATAAAAAATATATGAAGTAATGGTTTTTAAGATATTGGATCACCAGGCAATGAAGGATACTGATTTCTGAGATCTGAGAAACCAATGATGTGAACCCAAAGTTGCACCACTGTACTACATTAAGGGAGTTGTCAGGCCAAATCCAGAGAGAGCTAGAGTCCAGGTGGAGTGCAGCTGAGTCCTTGAGTTGAGGAGATAAAATTGAGAATCTGAGAAGACCAAGGCAGCTAGAGTTCACAATATGGAGTATCAGAAAGGGAAGACCTACACACAAATCACTGCAGATATCTATGGAGTGCCCCTCAAGCATTCCGCTGAGTATAGATCGTACAAGCATATGGGGAAACAGAAGCCAGAGAAAAAACCTACCTCAAAGGATTAGAGATACCAGTGCCCAATAAGCATTCAGGGGTTAGATTAGTACCCATTCTCCTTTAGCAGACTGGAAACTTCAAGGTTTATCAGGCATTGAGTAAAATACTCAGAAAAGTTCTTTCCTCAATAGTGGGGAATAATTAGCCTGTGAGTAAGCACAAAGCTGGTCCTGCCTAGCCATTAAAAGCACAATCAGATAGGATGAAACTGTTTCCAAGTAACTTAACTGTGCCCCCCCCCACGCCCCCAAAAAGCTTAAGAATATTTATAGGAGAACAAAAATATTCAACATCACATAAGGTATAATTTATAATATCTGGCATCCAATCAAAAAGTTTCAAACCTACAAAGAAACAGGAAAACACAATCCATAATGAGGAAATAAATCAATCAATTGAATCTGATTAAGAACTAACCACAGATGTTAGAGTTAGCAGAGGACATTAAAATGAGTATTATAACTGTATTCCATATGTTTAAAAAGTTAAGGAAAAACATGGAAGATATAAAAAAAAAAGAAAGACTCAAATCAAACTCCTAGTGATGAAAACTGCAATGTATGAGATGAAAAGTACACTTTCTAGGATTAAAAGTAGATTAAACATTAAAGAAGAAAAGATGAATGAACTTGAAGGCACAGCAAAAACAATCCAAAATGAAACAGAATGAGAACTTTAAATAATTGGACACAATATCAGACAGATGTAGGATAACTTTAGCTGCCTAATAAATGAGTAATTGGAGTTATAATGAGGAGGTGAGCAAAAAAACATTTAAAGAAATTATAGATGAAAAATTCCCAACTTTCTAAAAACTATAAACATACATATATGAGAAGCTAGAAAAAGATAAAGAAAATGATACTGCATCATAGCATTATCAAATTATCAAAACTGGTGATAAATAAATACGTTAAAAGTAATCAGAGAAAAAGATATGTACAGAGGAAGAAAGAAAAGAATAATAGTATATTTTTTGTTGTGAACAATGCAAGAAACAAAATCAGTAGAGCAACATCTTTTAAGTATCTTTTAGTAAAAAATCTGTCATTCTAGAATTCTATACCTAGTGTAAATGTCTTTCAAACATGAAAGGAAAATACTTTTTCAACATACAAAAGCTAATAGAATCCATCACTTTTTTTTAAAGATTGGTAAAATTGATAAATTTTTAGACTAATCAAGGAAAAAGAAAAAAATCCAAATTGTTGACATTAGAATTAGGGCAGTGATATGACTGTAGACCACCCTCACCTTCAGCACCTACTACCCTTACATGCAGCAGCCATCAATGTCGAGGTGTGGAGTAGCTGTTGCAATTTTTAAAAATAAGACAACAATAAAGTTTACCACATTAATTGACTCTTCCTTTTATGAATGATTTTTCTGTAGCATATGATGCTGTTTGATAACATTTTACCCACAATAGAACTTCTTTCAAAATTAAAATCAATCCTCTTATATCCTGCAACTCAGTTCATGTAAAATTCTAAATTCTTGTTATTTCAGAAATTTTCACATCTTCATTAGGAGTAAATTTCATCTCAAGAAATCATTTTCCAACTATATCAAGAAGATTAAAGAGACAAGAGAAAGTATTTGCAGAAGACATATCTGACAAGAAACTGTTATGCAAAATATATGAAGAATTCTTAAAACTCAACAATAAGAAAACAACCCAGTTAAAAAATGGGCCAAAGACCCTAAGAAACACTTTACCAAAGAAAATATACAGATGGCAAATACGTATATGAAAAGATGTTCCACATTATATGTCATCAAGGAAATGCAAATTAAAACAAAAATGAGAAACTAACAAATACCTATTACAATGGTCCAAATCCAGAACACTGACAACAAATGCTGGTGAGAAAGTGGAACAACAGGAACTCTCATTCACTGCTGGTGGGAATACAAAATGGTACAGACACTGGGAATAGAGTTTGGCAGTCTCTTACAACACTAAACATATTCTTATCATAAGATCCAGCAATCATACTCTTTGATATTTATCCGAAGGAGTTGGAAACCTATGTCCATATAAAAACCTGCACACTAACATTTATAGCATCTTTATTCATAATTGCTCAAACATAAAATCAACCAGGATGTCCTTGAGTAAATGAATGGATAAGTTATGGTGCATTCAGACAACGGAATATTATTCAGTGTTAAAAAGAAATGAGCTATCAAGCCCTGAAAAGACATGGAGGAAATTTCAATATATATTACTAAGTGAAAGAAGCCAATCTGAAATTGCTGCATACTGTATGATTCCAAGTATATGACATTTTTGAAAAGGCAAAATGGACATCAGCTGCATTAGCCCCTAACAAGAGAGTTAGCCTATCCTTTGAAGCTTTGAAACCAGGCCTTGACTTCTCCCCTCTAGCTATGAAAGTCCTAAATGGCACCTTCTTCCAGTATAAGGCTGTTTTGTCTGCGTTAAAAATCTGATGTTCAGTGTAGCCACCTTCATTAATGATCTCAGCTGGATCTTTTGGATAACTTGCTGCAGCTTCCACATCAGCACTTGCTGCTTCACCTGCACTGTTGTGTTATGGAGATGGCTTTGTGTTTTTTTTTCCAAACCTTATGAACCAACCTCTACTAGCTTTAGATTTTTCTTCTGCAGATTTCTCACCTCTCTCAGCCTTCATAGAATTGAAGAGAGTTAAGTCCTTGCCCTGGATCAGGCTTTGTCTTAAGGAAATGTTGTGGCTGGTTTGATCTATCCAGACCATTAAAACTCTCCATCTTAGCAATAAAATTGCTGTTTTGCTTATCATTTGTGTATTCACTGGAGTTGCACTATTAATTTCCTTCACAAACTTGTTCTTTGCATTCATAATGTGACTGTCTGGCACGAGAAGCCTAGCTTTTGGCCTCTCTTGGCTTTCGACATGACTTGGCTTTCGACATGACTTCCTCACTAAGTTAAATCATTTCTAGCCTCTGATTTAAAGCGGGAGATGTGGGACTCTTCCCTTCACTTGAACATTTAGAGGCTACTGTGGGTTTATTAACTGGTCTAATTTAAATATTGTTTTGTCTCAGAAAATAGGGAGGCCCAAAGAGAGGGAAAAAGATGGGGAAATGGCTAGTCATTGAAGCAGGTAAAATACACACAACATTTATAGATGAAGTTCTCATTCTTATATGGGCGTGGTTCATGACACCCCAAAAAGAGTTACAATAGTAACACCAAAGATCACTGATCACAGTCAAGAAAAAAATATTAATATAATAATAATAATAATAAAGTTTGATATACTGCAAGACTTATCAAAATGGAACACAGAGGCATTAAGGTGAGCAAATGATACTGGGAAAACGATACTGATAGACTTGCTCGATGCAAATTACCACAAACATTCAATTTGTGAAAAATGCAATACCTGTGAAGCACAGCAAAGCAAAGCACAATGAAATGACATATGCCTGTATACAATATTTTATGGTACAAGATTATATACATATGTGTATGTATATATGTGTATATGTATATGTTTATGATTCATACCTTGTATGATAAAATTAGCTCAGCATGGATCATAGACTTAAATGTTTAAATTAACTTATACCTATAAAACTTCTAAGAGGAAACTTTTCTGACTTTAAATTAGGCAAAGTTTTCTTAAATGTGATGCCAAAACATAATCTGTAAATATATATATATATATAGATAGACAAATTGACCACCATCAAAATTAAAAACTACTTTTTGAAATACATTGTTCACAGAATGTAAAGAAAAGCTACAGACTTAAAAAAGTATTTACAAATTATATGTTTGGTTAATGACTTGTGTCCAAAATATACATATTTTTAAAAACTCTTTAAACTCTATAATATGAAAAGAAACCACAAGCAAATGATTTGAACGGGCATTTCAACATAGAAGATACAGTAGGCTCTCAGTTAACCAACAGCACCCATGGGGATTGGTAGACGCCAGATAAATGTAAGCAGATTCTCCGTTAACCAGAACACAAGCAACTGACACTCTCAAGCAATCAGCAAAACCTCAATTTTCATGGTTTCCTTGAGAGTGCCGGTTGCTTAAGTTTTGGTTAACGGAGAGTCCACTGTATATAAATGCCAAATAAGCACATGAAAATATTCTCAATCATGTTAAATTAAAACCGCAATGAGATAGCAGTATAGACTTATTAGGATGGCTAAATTAAAAAATTTTTTTTTTTTACTTTATCTAGTGTTACCAAGGATTCTAATCACTTTCAATTCCCATACACTGTTGGTTAGACTGTAAAATGATTCCACTACTTTAGGAAATTATTTAACAGCTTTCTTAAAAAGTGAAATATATGAGTATGATCCAGGCAATTCTTTTCCAGATATTTACCTTAGAAAATTAAATTGTATGTCAATACAAAGACTTGTACACAGATGTTCATAGTAAATTTATTTATAATTGTCAAAACCCAGAAAAAGCACAAATATTTAGCATAGTAAAATGGACGAAACTGTGGTATAGTAATACAATGGAATACTACTCAGCAATAGGATCAAATGAACAATTGTTACAAGCAACAGCATGTGTGAATCACAAAATAATTATGCTGAGCAAAAGAAGCCAGACCAAAAAATGAAGGTACATATTGTTTGATTCTATATAAATTTCTAGAAAATGCAAACTGGCCTGTCATGACAGAACACAGTGGTTGACTGAGGATGGGAGGAGGCCAAGAGGAGAGGTGGGAGGAAGTGATCAAAAAGGAGCAGAGAACACCTTTGGGTGTGATGGACATTTTTATTATCTCGATAATGTTAACAGTTACATGGGTGTCAAAGCTTACCAAACTGTACACTTTTAATAAATATGCACTGCTTATTTTATGTCAATTATTCCTCAATAAAGCAAATAAAAACTTTTTAATATGAAATAAGTAGACTTGATCTTTCCTTTTATATAAGAATCCAGGGGAAAGCCGGGACGGCTCAGCGGGTTGAGCGCTCGCTTTGAGGCCATGAGGACCGAGGATCGAATCCCGGCTCCGGCCCAGGCAGGACCCACGTGCTGAACTGGGGAGTTCCCACAGTTCGGTTCTCTA
>PVKE010018503.1:0-14322 GCA_004027555.1 Craseonycteris thonglongyai | reverse complement strand
CCAGAAGCCCTTTAATAGAGACTTGAGGTGATACTTTTTAAGTATGGTGACTCCACAAAGTATGGTAACTTCCAGGATACCGCTGACTCAATCGCCAAACGGTTCACCACCCCTGATAGAGGCATTGCTAGAGTTCCTCTCACAACCTGAGAAGAAGAGGGGAATGTTAATGCTTTAACTTCATTAGTTTCCCTGTGAAATGACTTTGGAATGAGCCAAGATTACTTCTTCCTATACCTTCCCATTTTCTCTGTACTATTTGCTGTCTTCTTTCACAGCTATTCCTCAGCTTCTCTCAGTTTCTTAATTTAAGATTAATAACAGGTATTTGACTTTATATGTGATACATATACCTTAAGAACTATAGCTATATTTTTTTGTCACATATAGAGAAAGGGACTGAAGATAATACAATAGTTTCAATAAAATGAGAAACTACCAAGATAAGGGGAAATACACTTTGCTTAAGATATAAAAACAGATCACCTCAAAAGAGAAATCAATGTATACATATATAATTTTTTAAAGATTTATTTTTATTGTTTTTGACAGAGAGAGAGATACACAGACAGAGAGAAGAGGGAGGGCCCAGAACAGTCTCCATAGTTGCACCTCATCAATTTTTCCACAGTTTCATTCCACAGGTGGGCGGGGCTGCACAGGGCAGGAACTGGGCCAGTGAGAACCGAACTGGGGGCACTCCCCAGTTCAGCATATGGGTCCACACGGGCTGGGGCTGGGATTCGATCCTCGGTTCCCAAGGCTACAAAGTGAGCACTTAACCCACTGAGCCATCCTGGTTTTCCTAATTTTTTAATTAAGCATATGTAAATAATTTAAAAAGTTTTCTTCTCAAACAAACCCAGACTCCAGTTTTTATTGTTCCCTTGGTATTAAAATTTCAATTAACTAGAATTATCAGAGAATAGCATCATTTGATTGTTTTTCTGGTTAACTTAAAATCATTAAGCAAAGCATTCATTCTTTTCATTCTGTATTGTTCATAGTCTTTGTATTTTAAGTGGACAACTTTTCTTACTTAGTGAAGATCGCCTGAATGTAATTGAATGTGATTAATTAGGTTGCTGAATTGTTTCAGGAATGTACTCTGGAAGTTAACTCTAATCATCCCAGAGGTTTGGAAGCTAAAGGGTTCTTAGTGAAGGTAGATTTCCTAGGGAGTGCCTATGTCACAACTCTGTGGTGAAAGTGGCACAAACCTATGAAGTTGTTCAAACCACAAATAGTAGTTTGAGAAAAATAAGTTTGCTAGTAGGTGAATAATCATCTCTTACTTCAGTAAAGTTGGAGCTAGGAGTTCAATTGTTGTCAGTATGAGCCTCCATTTTCCCTGTCTCTGACTTCTGTCTTCTGTCCCAGTGGCTTCAAACTCAAGTTCTACGTAGTGGTTACCCCAGCAGAGCCACGCTCCCTCCTAATAATGTAAGAAAATGCTGCCAGCATGTCAGAACTCACATCCTTATACAACACTGTTAAGGAAGGGAACTTCTCATTTGCAAAAAACGAGCAAAAGTTTCATTCTATTTTATTGGCTCTGATTGAGTTACCTACTCATTCAGCTCTGGAGATATGGCAGGTGGGATTGGAGGAGACAAATAGAATATAGTGGTTGGCTTAAGTCAATCTGGGCTCATTTCTAAAGCAGGAAGGCAGTCAATTCCACACAAACTAAATGGGTGTGGTGTGGGGTGGGGTGGGGTGGGGTGGGGTTGAATGGGATGCTGTACTGTGCTATGGGGTGGAGTGGGGGTGGTGGATGTGGTATGGTGTGGTATGTGAGATTAGTAGTGAGGATTAAATTTTCCACAGGAATATGAAGGTAGGAGAGAATGGATTTTAGGGATGTAATCCACAAACGTTCACCACAATGTCCATTGAATGATTAGGCTTTAGAATTAGTCAGTTTGGAGAGCTAATTATATCAGGTTTCATCATTTATAAGACATTGGGCAAACTTACTCTTTTAAGTCAATTTCCTCTTTTTTAAAATGGTGACAATGATACCTATATCTCAAAGTTATTATAAAGGCTATATTCGTGTAAGATAATACACATAAAGTGAGTGACCGGGTCTGATACATAATAGGTGCTCAATAATAGTTGTGATCTCGTGTGCATTCTTCAGTCCTATGAATGTCTGCTCTGGAAATGGAAGGCAGTGGAATTCTCTCTTTCGGCGTACAAATCATCACTTGGCTAGAGAAAGAGAAGTTGTGGACATCAGGGGGCAGTTGACTTCTCACTCTTGGTCTCACCAATGTGTAGAAAAATCTCCTTCAAGCCTCTGCTGAGAGATATATTGGAATGAAAATATTCCTTGGGTCCCAAATTCAAATCGGAATACATTTTTCTAGAGAAATAACGATCTGAATGGTGATGGAGTTCTAATACTAGTTCAGAATTATAAATTTAGTCTGCAACACTGCTAAAAAATTGTACCTTCACAGATACATTTGATGTTATTGCAAGTGTACTGCCCAAAATAGTAAGTCTGTTCATGTCAGAGTTTTTATGAAGAAACTATATTCATAAATGACTTCTAAATGAATTTTCAGCACACATCCCATTATAAAATAGTGAGGTAGTTGAGTCTGGCTGCAGTTCACACCACATGGAGACATTGAATATGCATTTTTAAAAATATTTAAGAAACCTAAATAGAGTCATCTTACACAGAACATCTCTGGGGCAGAAGCGGTGGATGGACAGAGAACAACAAAACAACACATTGTTCAAAGGGATGTAATACTTATCAAGGTAAGCTGTCAAATTCCATTCCCTCTGCTATCCAGTCATTCGTTGGCCCTATGCCACTCTGAATCAACAACAAATGTTATTTCTCTACCTTGCTCCATAAAGTGCACTTCCACATATATGTCAGCATTTGAGACCTTTCTTTGGGGGAGAAAAGACAAAAGTGAAAAGAGAGTTCTCACTGAGAAGCAAACAACCACAGCAGACTAGTTCGTATCTCCCATGGCACAAAAGTAGGCTAGTTTTTGGAGGGCATTGGGATTCCGAGTTCCCCACAGCTCTTGCTTGAGTGAAATTTACTGCTTTTTCTTTTCCTTTTGTTCTTTCTCTCCTTTCTTTTTTAAATTCACAGCTTCCTCTCTGTGGAAGGTTGTAGGTGTGAAGTAGCTGTATTTAAGGTTGCATCTCATATATTTGCATAACATGGCAAATTGGATTTGCACCTTTCTCTTTTCCCTTCCCTTCCCTTCCTTTACCTTCCCTTTTCCTTTTTTAACTTGAATTTACAGGTTTTCATTCCAGTGCTCAACAGCCCTTACAGCAAGGGAGCATTTCCCTTCACTCAACCTGAAAACCTCTTTATTATAGCAAAGAGGTTTATTTTCTTTCCTATTCTGTAGACATTTAAACACAGCTGTTCAAGCTATTCTATGTTAAAAACTTTCAGATACTTAAAGATCGTTATTAGATTTCCTCCCTCCTCCAGGCCCGTGGAATTATTCCCACTCATTTGCTGTGATATTTCTTGGTTAAGTACTATTTTGTCACCTCTGCTTTTCCCATTCATTCTATCCCAAATATCCCCATCCTTTCCTGAACTGAACCTCTCACTTTGATTATGAAATATAACCCAAAGAAATTTTGTAGTATAATAAGAAGAGAGAAAAATAAGACTGTAATAAGAGGAGTGGAATAAGAAATATAATAAGTAACCTGAAAGGAATGTCGTAAGAGGAGAGAAGTGGCTGTGGACATGGCCTTTAGATAGAGCAGGATTTGAGTACTGGCTCAGTTGCTGACCTTTTTTGGGACACTCTTAGAAGTTAGTTAATACTTCAGTTCCTTAGTGTGTGAAATATAGGTACTCCATAGAGTATTGTGAGAACTAAATAATATACTACATGAAAGAAGGCACTAGCGAAGACTCAATAAATGTTTATAAGGGTATGGCAGGCACTGTGACGCCCCACCCAGATTCTCTTGAATTCCTTTGACCATTTCTGTGCAGTCCTTCCTGCTCCACGGTTTCTGCTTCCAAAGGCCCTCATATATGACTCGTCTTTAGAGAATTACCCTAGAGCTGTTGGAGCAGAAGTAGCTGGGAGTTTACATGGCCCTGGGGTGGGCCTCAGCATTTACAGATGATGCAAGAGTACAGAAACCCAGCCTCCTCTCAGTTGCCTTGTGTGAACAACTCATCTTCCACTCTAGGGCTCCCTTGTAGAATCATGCTGAAGCTCCCATTACGGGACTGAAATACCACACTTTGCTTGATTTCTTCCCTTTTCCTTCCCCGATGTCCCCCCTCTCGTTCTGGCTTCTCCTGGGAGCACTTCCTTAATAAATCATTTCTACACAAATGCTCATCTCAGGATCTGCCTCTAGGGTCCTGACTTAAGATGATTACCAATATAATTACCATCCTTACTTCCTCATAGTACAAGTTGTTTGAATACCTCAGTTTAAGAAAGATAGTACTGAATTTTGCTCAGGTAGACACATGTCCTGAAAAAATTTCCAAACAGGCAATTTCCTTAACTCATCACACTACAGACAAACTGTAGGGCATAGTGATTATCAGAAGTAAGGGAGGTTTTAACCAGGTAGCATAGGCATTTCCAAAATAATTTACGGTAATATCTTTGCTTTGCTAGTCCTCAACTTGTTTCTGTACTACTGAGCCCACAAGGATTGAAATAGTTCCCAGCCTGTGGATGCAATTCTGCTAGCTAGTCTCTCTTCCCCTATAAGAGAGCTAGGATCAGAGAGGGGGGTCCTTTTACATTTTATTAATTTCATTAGGGTGATATTTGTTAGTAAAATTATATAGGTTTCAAGTATACAGTTCTATAATATATCATCTGTATATTGCATTGTGTGTTCACCAACCAAAGTCAGGTCTCCTTTCGTCACCCTATATTTGACTCTATTTACCCTCTTCTACCTCCCTCCCACTTCTTTCCCTCTGGTAACCACCATACTGTTGTCTGTATCTATGAGTTTCTGTTCTTTTGTTTGTCCTGTTTATTCATGTGTTGTTTTCAGGTTTATATCCCACATATGAGAGAAATCATATGGTTCTTGACTTTCTCTCTGACTTATTTCACTTAGCATGATAATCTCAAGCTGAGAAGTTGGAACAAGACCTCTTACCCAAGTCATCCTGGAAAAGTAGACATAAGAATCAAACACCTGGGAGATAAGTACAAACACACTGGAACTGGAGAGGGAAGAGAAGAGTTTGAGGTCTTACTGACACAGATTCAAGGCAAGAACAGTGAAGAATACTCAAAAAGCATCCAGGGTAATTGCTAGTCAGTTCCTTGGGTCATTAAATATGAGGTGTGAGAGTATGTCAGGTTGGCTTAAAAGTCCAGAAACATAGATTTTAGAGCTAACAATCACCAAGGATGGGGGTTTATTGTATCTCGCTGTCTAGCCACCATTCCTGAGGGAGCATTTAAATGAATTAAATTAAGTAATTTGAGCCATCTCTTACCTTTGTCTCCACTCTCCTCATTCATTGTACCCAACTCCTGGATTGGTCAGCAATTAGCAGATCCGGTGTCCCTACTCTTAATGCAAATTAGATAACCAACACAGATCAACAAGTTTAATGTTCGCCTGTGCGGAAGTACCATGCCTGTGCTATACTGCATAAGCTTTGTGACAGCCTTCTCTTCAGAGGCTATAGATTTCAGTAATTTGTAGCTTTCAAAAATGTAATCCCAAATATTTGAAGCAATATCATTGTTATTTTTCATATGCAGTTGCCTTTCAAGAGGCAAAGGTACACTTTTTTTTTTTCATATAAAATGAATCTGATCACTCCCTTCTATTATCATTCCCTTTTTACCAATTTGCACTCCCTTAAGACTTGAGTTTGAGTGAGGCCTTCTAAAAATCAGAAGTACAAGCTTTTGTTTAGCCGGGATTACCCCCCACTCTAGCATATTTAGACTTCCTACCAAATCTACCCACACAACTGCAACTCCATCCATTTTTTAAATTGGATTTTTACATTTAAATTGATAACTATAGAGAGGATTTCTGACCACTTACATTAGACCAGTTTTGTTTGTTTCCAAAAGACAAGGCATTCTTGCTCTTGCCAAGGCCACAGCATGATAAATACATGGAGAAAGCAGAGTATGCACACACGTACACAAACTCTCTCCAAGGCCTCGTTTCCTCGTTGCTATGGTTTCTATTGAATCCTGTTACCTATGGTAATTCTACTGGGATGAGGTTCTGTTTGTTTGTTTGTTTGTTTTTGTTTGCTCTAAAATTCACATTTTCATACCTTAGATAATAGGATGGTGCTGAGTGAATTTAGAACTCTCTTCTTCAACATCTTGCTCTCTCACTCCAGCCTGCTTTTGAGCAAGTTGTTTACATATGAACTCATTTTCTTACTTTATCCATAGAAGTTAATGAGGTATCTTGGATTATTAGAACTCGAGCCCAACAGAGTTAAGTTCTTCTTAAAGTCACTGATGAACTCTATATTGTTCAATGAAATGCTAACTCCCACCCACTCATTCTCATCTTATTAGACCTTTCAGCAACATTTGACACCACTGATCACTATTTCTGCCTTGAAATATGTTCTTCACTTGGCTTCCAGGAATACTTTTTTTGACCTTTTCTTCTCAGCTTCCTTGTCTTTTTTCTTCTGAGCCCCAATATCCAATCAATAGATCTCTTCTCTCAGAAGTGACCGAAGTGATCTCATTCAGTCTCATGGCTTTAAACGCTACCTACATGCTGTTGATCCTCAAATTTTTACCTTCTACTGAGTGCTCTCTCTCTCAACTCGACTCATATATCCAAGTGCTTACTTGGTAACTCCACTTGAATATCTAATAGACATATCACTCTGGTGTGTTTTTTTTTTAAGATTTATTTTATTGTTTTTGATAGAGACAAAGAGAGACAGAGAGATGGAGAAGTGGCCAGAGCAGTCTCCATAGTTGCACATCATCAGTTTTTGACATGGTTTCATTTCACACAGGTGGGTAGAGGCTATGCAGGACAGGAATTGGGCTGGGGGTCTCCAGCATGGGAAGCATGCCCCCATGAGCCAGGGGCCAAATGGGGGTTGGAGAGTGAGAACCAAACTGGGGGCCTCCTGCATGGGAAGCATGCCCCAGTTCAGCACACAACTCCACATGTGCTGGAGCCGGGGCCAGGATTTGATTCTCAGTCTCCAGGGCTGCAAAGTGAGCACTTAACCTGTGGAACCATCCCAGTTTCTCCTAGACATATCACTCTTAACATGTCCCAAATCAATATTTTTACACACACACACTCACTCTCAGACAACCACACACACACACACACACACACACACACACACACACACACACACACACACCTTCCTTCTCCAGTCTTCTCCTTCTTAATTAACTGAATCTCTATTCAGATCAGAATCTTGGTGGCATACATATTCTACTTTTACCTTAAGAGCCATCATCAAATTTATTGTCTGTACCTCAAAATATATCCAGAACTTGACACCACCCCACTACCACCACCTTGATCCAGTCCTGTCTAGATAATTTCAAAGCCTCCTGATATCCATCTACCCTGGCCCCACTTCTACCCATTGTCAGTCAAAATAACATCCAAAGTGAACCTGTTAAAAGCTAAGCATGATCATCTCAGTCATTGGCACCAAACCCTCCAATGGCTTCTAATGGAACTCAAAACAAAAGCCAATGTACTTTATATGTTTCCAAAGATCTGCATGGCTTGGTCTTCCTTACCTCTGTGGTGTCATCTCCTAAACTCTTTTCCTCATTGACTGCACTCTAGTAATCCCAGCCTTTTTCTTTTTCCCCACAAAAAATGCCAGACATGCACCAGCCCCATGGCCTCCGCAGTTGCTGTTCCTTTCATTCACCGTCCAGATATCTACATGGCTATTTCTCCCACTTCCTTCACATCTTCACTTTACATCACCTTCTCAGTGAGGCTACCTTTGCCTCTCTATCTAAAACTGCACCTCTTTCCTTTATTTATTATTAGCCTTTATCACTATCAAATATATCATTATATATTGTATTTATTATTTGTCTTTCTCACTACAATGTAAAATTCTGTGTTTTTTTTTAAGATTTATTTTATTGTTTTTGACAGAGACAGAGAGAGACAGAGACAGAAAGAGACAGAGAGAAGGAGAAGGGCCCATAGCAGTCTCTATAGTTGTACATCAACAGTTTTTGACATGGTTTTGTTCCACACAGGTGGGCAGGGGCTGTGCAGGGTGGGATCTGGTCTGGGGGCTTCCTGCATGGGAGTTACAGCTCCTCAAGCCAGGGGCAGAACTGGGGTGCAAGAACTGAACTGGGGCCTCCTGCTTGGGAAGCACACCCCAGTTCAACATATGAGTCTACATGAGCCAGGGCCAGAATTCAATCTTTGCTCACAGGGTCTGCAAAGTGAGAGCTTGACCTGCTGAGCCATCCCAGCTTCCCCCTGTATTCTTCTTCTTATTATTTTTTTTCTGTTTTATTCACTGCTGAATCCCCAGTTCCTAGTGCCAGAAGTATTATAAGTACTCAATGAACATCTGTTGAATGAATGTATAATGGTCAATAAGTACAGAGATAGTTTTATCTAACCCATCTTAACTACCCCAAATACACAGAATATAGGCAGAGTAGGAATGGGTATAAGAATGGCCATAGGAAGACCATGCCTAATAGTTCTTACAGCAATATGAGATGTCAGACTAGAACTGGTGACCTTCCAATTTTAACTTTGCTCTCATAGGCATTAGCCATTGGATGCACCTGTCTGGGAAGGACTGAATTTCACACACATCAGACACGTGAAGTTGCTAAAAACAAATTTTGTTCTAGATTACCTGCTGAAGCTTTATCCAGTCCTCATCTTTCCTCCATGCAGTGGGCTTAGCAAATTTACTATCCAGTAGTGCCGATTTTATTAGGACCTAAGTCCTAGCCCCCTTCTTTGAGGTATACGTAAACATGAAGCTTCTTTGCCTTGATATATCAAAGATAATGTGAAGTTTTGTTTAAAAATGGAGTTCTCAATAATTGGTGACCAAATAGTTACCACAGCTTAGAGATTCAAATCCCTGGGCTTGATCCTCCTTGTCCTTTGTTTTCCTAATTTTTACAGTTTTCTTTTCCAACTCTCTTGTTGCCTTCTTTTAGTTGTTATTGTTATTATTTTTTTAATTTGAAGATACATAGCAGGGATTCTATATCGTTCACCCGAAAGCAACAGAAAATTAGTCAAGGAGTCAAGAAGTATCTGCCATTTTATTACTCTATGGAGACCAATTGAGACTTCTTAGAATTGTGGCAAGTTTTCCAATTTTGTCTGTTTGTTTATTTGTTTGTTTCTCTCTCTGGGTCTCTAATTCCATCATGCCTAAGACCAGGGGACCTTCCGTCCCTTCCTATACCGTATCACCTGCAGGCGTGAACGTACCTATCGGCACTTGTGTGAATTGTCTGTTTATGTTGGGGAATTGGAATATTACTATTAGGGTGCGGAAGATTTGTTTCATACAGGGAGTTATGTAGCATCTTCAGGGGATCTGAGACCTAGAAAACAGCAGTCCTATTCAAGGAAGACCATGCTACCAGGGAGTCCGGTTATCAATCAACGTACCACAAAAATTAAACCGTCTCTTATAACAGCAGTTGAAGCACTGTGGGCAATGAATTCTTAGGGGGTGGCAAAACAGATGAAATCCAGTCATCACATTTTACAACAGATCTGCTGCTTGATAAAGTACAACTGGAGAGCAGACTGTTAGCAATAAGGCCATTTCTAAGAATAAAATGAGAGTTTGTAAAAGATCTGTTTGAATTATTAACTCCAAAAAGTGGCTGGAGAAGAAAATGGCTGCTGGTATCACTGGCTTTTCTCCTCACGTGTACGATTAGAACAAAGGGAGGCTCAGAAGACCAGGGGAAAGGAGTGAAAGCAAATTTCCCTCCGACAGAAGGAGGCATATTTTCATGCAGTGCCTCATCGATACATGGTGAGGCCACCTACCAGGTAAAGAAAACACTGTGGCCATTGTAAAAGCAAGCAGATGTGGAAGCAGGGGAAAACGTCATTCATTTTTGCCAAACGCCGGCTCTTTTTTTCTGCTTGCAAAGCATTCCTTTAATACCAAGTGGACACATCTAGCCGTTACTTTACTTTGCCCCTCTGTGGATTTTCACTCCTCCCTCCCAGATGCCCCAATCCATATTGACTTTAAATTTCCAGCCATACTAGAGGTCACAAAGAGACAGCCAAGGTGACAATTAATATCCTCTCTCTTGTCCTGACTTTACAAACAGAGGATGAATCCATATGTAAAAATAACAGTAGTGTTTTCCAATTCAATATTTTTTAGTACATTAATGAAGAGATTTGAAATCTTTCATCCAAATTGAAGCAGAGAAATGTGTTAAACAGGTCAGAGTGGTAAATGTTCTCTTTGGATTTTCTGAGCATATTTTCCCCATGTTGAATGGAGATAAGCAGATGCATTCTGAGTCCAGGAAATAAAAATGCTTTGTTATGGGATCTAGTCTAGAGAAGTATCACTAGCACTGAAGATCTTGGGATATCATTTGGCCTTTGGCTCCTCTGGAAGTTGTTCTCAGGACCCTTTCAAGTCTTCTTTTTAAATACTTTTAGTAGAAAATTCCAAAGTGCTCCTTAAAGAATATATAATGTGACCTTTCAGAACATGTAGGTTTTATCAACCATAAATACTGTTAATAAGTAATGTCAATGTTTCCTGTTTACTTCATTGTTAAAGAGCATTCCTTCGTTACATAAAGCAATTGAACATAAGATAAGTTTAATATTTAGGACCATTAAGGATTTAATTGTTCTTCTATTCAAAAGAAGGTGGGAGTAGACTTTACTTCTTACATATTATAGGTCTGATCGGGCACTTTAAGAAACACAGTAAGAAACCAAAGATAAGAAAAAGAGATGTTAGGACATGCTTAGTCTAAAAATATAAAGAGTGAAAGGCATATGTTATAAGGTTACAAAATCATCATGGGTAAATAAACTTGTTGACCAAATTCTGGAATAACAAGACTACAGTACTCGAAGGAAGTAGTTGGATTTGAATGATCACAATTGTTTGTTGGATTATTTTTTCAGTAAATTTTGCATATCACAGGGTAGATATAAATTTAGAAAGCCAGTTTTTGTTTTAATGAAGTTGTATACATGATCCAAAAGATGTGGGTACATTTTATTTTTTTCAAGGTACTCTCCTAAGCACTTTTTAAAGATTAACTCATCATTCTCCACAAAATTTCAGTAAGACAGGTATTCTTATTATCCTCGTTTTTCATATGAAAACTGAGCCTCAGAGAGGGTAAGTAACTTTCTTGACATTACACAGTTGATAGGCCTTGTAGCTATTCCATCACCTCTCACTCAGTCACACACTCAATTGACATTCAGTGAGCACTTATCAGGTACAAAAAGTTGTGTTAAGGTAAGTTAAAGATTGTCCTTTCTCCAAAAAACTTATAGATTAAGAAGAAAGATGACATGGACACAAATGCCTACATCCTAAGGAACATGTGACAAGCTATCTAACAGGAACCTGGAATAGATGAAACAACTCCATCTTCCTTATAGTGGGTTCAAGGAGCATGGGACATGGGAGACATAGGAGAAGAGAAGGACCCACAATCACAATGGGGATAATTACAAAGTGAGTCTATAGTAAGTACCATTCAAATGTTGAGAAAAGAGAGTTCTCACGGGAGAAGAAGCAATTCTTACAAAATGCTGGGGCGTTGCCAATTTCAGAGTGTGCAGATTCACTGAGGCCAGGTTTGTTAGAGCAAAATTTGGCTCCTGACTTTCTTCCCACTTGGGCAACAGAGAAACTCACCAAGTATTTATATATTTAAAAAAATACAATTTAGCCACTATACACCAATGAGAATGACTAAAATTTAAAAAAAAATGACTAATAATGTCAAGTGTTGCCAAGGATAAAGAATAATAAGACTCATAAATTGTAGGTGGGAATGTAAAATGCTACAGTCTCTTTGGAAAATGTCAACCAGTTTCTTATAAAATTAAATATACATCTACTCTATAACTCAGCAATTATATCCCTAAGTATTTACCCAAAAGAAATAAAAACAGATGTTCACAGAAAGGTTTCTACAAGAAACACAACATAGATAAATCTCAAAAACTTCATGCTGAGTGAACACAGACAAACACGAAAGACTACATGCTGTATGCTTCCTTTTATATAAAGTTCTAAACTTGAAACAACACTGCTTTGGTGGATTTCAACCAGAACGATAGTTGGCTCTGGGGAGGATTACTGGGAAGGAACATGAGGGAACTTCCTGGATGGTGGTGATGTTCTATATATCTTGATAGGAGTTTAGGTGACACAGGTATATACATTTGTCAAAACTCATTGAATGATCACTTAAGATTTATATATTCCATTGCATATAAGATTTACCCTGGAAGATAGGAAGTGTGAAAAATATTGAATTCTAGTTAAAGATATGCATGATATAGTATTCAGAAGTGAAATGTCCTCATATCTACTTACTTGAAATGTATAAAAAAATGAAATGGACTGATGGATGGATAAATAGATATGTGATAAAGCAAGTACTACATTAAGTGTTAATTACAGAATCTAATTGGTAGATCTATGAGAGTTCACTATAATAACCACTCAACTTTTCTGTATGTTTGAAATTTTTCATAATAAAATGTTGGAAAAACACAACTCAAGGATATATTTAATACATTAAAAAAAATAAAAAAAGTTTGAGAATTTGAATTCCCTACAAATGGAAGGTAGTTTGCAGTGAGGAAAGCTTAGGGTTTTAATTTCTAAACTACCCTCCTTTCTTAAAGTATGGAAGGAAATAATCAGAGCAGTAATACCAACACACAGCATGAAGGAAGGACTCATGTTATGACACAAGATATATGTCTGATGTGTTTTAGATAATTTGAATGTAAACTTTAGACTTTTAACTTAAAAAACTGGGGTGAATAAATAAAGGATATTGGAATATAAGTAGAGACCCTGCAGCCCTGAGATTTTGTGAAAGACATTTGTTGCTTGCTGTGCAAAAAATCTGGAAAAGTTTGTAAATGCACAGTGAAGAGGAAAGAAACTATGTAATAATCTTACCACCAAAGGAAAGTCACGGCTAATAGTTTGAAAAATTTATTTTCAATCATTTCTATTTCAACATCTCAATAAAGTTGAATGATAAATATAATATTTCCATAATATAAATGTGATTCATGTGAATAAACATTGTTCTATAAATAATTTCTGAAATAATGTGATGTTATTTTAAATGGGTATGCCATATTTTGTTATGGAAATGTGAGCATATAGGTTGTTTTATTTTATTTTGCTATAATAAATAATGTTGAGAAAACATCTGAACAAAAAGTTCTTTACCTGTTTATTATTTTAGGACAAAGAATTTTGGGGAATGTATATATAACAGAGCATCTTCGCTTGTCTATGGGTTAAGAATAGTCTCCATGTGCTCCTAACAGAGTATCCTTATTGCTACAGGCAGTTCAATGATATTAAGATACAGGTTTGACCTCATCCCATGGTTTGCCAGCATTCCAGCAGCCCAGGGAAAAAGACTTGAGCCCCATGTACACCTTAAATTCATGCAAACGTAAACTTATGCACTAGGCAAGGGTGAGAGGAAAATAGGAAATGATGAACTCAGTTTGGAAGTTTTCATTTCTTCTCCAGAAAGAGAGGAATGAAAATAATCTCGAGTGAAGCAGGAACTTCGTACTGGAAGATGCACAAGAGAGTGAAGGGAAGAGCTGCTCTTCTCACAGGGTGAGGCTGTGCTTGAACCCCTCCCAGACTGAAGCACCTGGTGGGTATTGCTGGAAAGAGCAGCTTCTGTACTATTAAAGGACGATGAAACTGTATCACATCAACAGGGGAATCAACCAACCACACCAAAGAGGCCTTCTTTAAAAGCAATGGACATGAGACGAGAAGGCATTTTCATTTCACAGAATAAAACTCTGTCAGCCATGGAGAAGCACTCAGAAATGGGGATTCACAGCAAAAAGAACATAAATTCAATGTATCCTGTATGCAAGGGGACATGGTGCAAGCTGAGAAAAGATTTGTGTCTCTGTCTCAAATCACAGAAAATGACTCAGATCTAGTAGTGCAGGGGTGGCCAACTTTTCTGTATATAAGATCTACTTTTTATCTTAAAAGTGTGTCGCGATCGACTTGTTGTCATAGGCGTAGTCTAAGGGGGAAGAAGGGGTGTGAAATGC
>PVKE010018502.1:0-29172 GCA_004027555.1 Craseonycteris thonglongyai | reverse complement strand
GAATTCCACCCCAGACATTGCGAGCGATTGACGATCGACCAAAATTGGCCTCGCGATCGACTGGTCGACCCCGATCGACTTGTTGGCCACCCCTGGCTTAGACAGTAGACTGGCTAGGCCTGAGAAACTGGGGCCCTGTCCCTGGGTACACTCTTCAGAGAGCTCCCTTTTCTGAGGTTGAGAGGTCAGCAGATCCCAGAGGATTTGCCCACTTGTAGCCCAAATTCCTTCCCTCCAAACCAGACTGTGTTCCAGTTATGTAGAACCCATATTTCCTTGGCCACATCCTAAGCCTTTTCCCAGGTCTGGTGTGGGCTTTTTCCCTGAGTTCATCCTGCAGTGGGTAGACTGTGCCACTGGTGTGTGCACTCTATGTGTGGTCAAGGAGTGACCATGAGACAGCTGGTAGAGGGAAGGTAGAGTGTAATGTCCAGTCACATGCACATGAGGTCCCTCTGGGCGCCCTACAGAGCTGCAGGGTGGGACACAAAGAGGGACTGCCTCTATTGTACACTTACCCTTGGCCTTAACAAACGTTAGGGGCAGACCTGGATTGAGATTGGTTGTTAAAAGAGCTTAGTTGAGTTTTTGGTCTTGTCTGGATAGTAGCTATATGACCTTGAGAAAAATCAGTTTCTTGCTCTGTATCTGTTTTCACATTTTCTAAATGTAGTTAATAATACCACCTGGGGTCATAGGATTATTGGAAAGTTTGGATGAGACAATATGTGTGAATATACAAAGTTAATTATTTATATAAATAACACTGAGTTTTTTTCTTTATGGTGTTATAAAAATAGTATAAGGATTACTGATCTGAAGACTCTTATTAAAATAAGGAAATGCTTTTATCACATTATCAAGCAAATACTAAGAGATAAACAATGCTGCTTTGTCATTATTACCTGTATCTATAGGTACATATACAATAAAACAAGTGTGAAGTGCTATTTATTTGATTTATACTTCGATTTTTCAGAGAGGTCAATTGATATATTTACTATGCTTGTGCTGTTGCTACTTTCTAATCAGGACTCAGCTTATTCCATTTTTATGCTGCTTATGCACGATATTGAACATTTTTCTTCATATTTGGTAATCACTATTAATTATGCTCTTCGTAATTTCATTAGTAAAGTCATAATTAACATTTTCTTATCTAATCTTTACTATACCCTGCAAGTTAGTGTTATCCCATTTTTACAGTTAAGAAAACTAGTATACGTGAATTAGATTTTAAATGACACTTTATCAGTACTGACTGTTCAGCTCCATGTTTTCTGTTGGTGTGGGTCTCAAATTACATCATTTCAACTGATGCTTTATTTTTTATTGTTTTTTACAGAGAGAGAGAGAAGTGGGAGAGCCCAGAGCAGTCTCCATAGTTGCACGTCATTAGTTTTTTTTTTCTACATAGTTTCATTTCATAGGTGGGCACGGGGATATGCAGAGCAGGAACCAGGCTGGAGGCCTCCATGTGGGAGGCACGCCCCCACAAGCCAGGGTCCTCACACATAGGAGGCTCGCCTGATGAGAACTGAACTGGGGGCACATCCCAGTTCAGCATATGGGTCTCAGTGGGCCAGGATTCAATCCTCGGACCCTGGGGCTGCAAGATGAGAACTCAACCCGCTGAGCCATCCTGGTATCCCCAAACTGATACTTTTTAAATAAATGATTGGTAGTTTAGAAGGGAAGAAAGCACTGTTAACTTTTATTTTTAATGTTTATCTAGCTTTGTTCCAAAAAATTATTGAAGACAGTGGTTAATATGAAAATTGCTCCAGACAGCAGTCAGAGGGCTCTGATGGCTAAGGCCTGGCAGCCTTTAGGAATGGCCATAGAATACATAAAAGACCAAGAGAAATAGACTTTTACTTATCTATCAGAAATTTTTCTTTATTCTTTCTCAGTGTATTTGTTGGAGTATAGAGGCAGAGCAGAGTAGGAACACATTTCAGAGTACAACATGTGACCATAAACCATATAGAGAAACGCAAAACCATAGATTCTTACTTGATAGATAGAAATGCATGTCTATTAAAGTCTGAACTTGGTGAAATCAGTATAACATCAGAATATTAAAGAAAAGTGGTGCTGTTTGACTGATGGTCTTTTATGCTTATCATGATAACAAAGTGGTATATATTTTACACTAAGGCAAATAAGTGAAAAAAGTTCATATTTTCTTTTGATCTTATAGGATGTAGATGATTTCTTTGAGCATGAACGGACATTCCTTTTAGAATATCATAACCGAGTTAAGGATGCATCTACTAAATCTGATAGGATGACAAGATCTCACAAAAGTAAGATTTTTCTCTGGCTAAAGCCTATGCATTTTTAATGGAATAATTACATATAACATTATTATTTACAGTGTGTAAAAGTCTTAATAAAGAGCATTGTTTCTTAAACTGTGGTCTTTGAAGCCTAGACTTCAAAACCCTCTTTAGCAAGTCTATTAGGTCTAAACTATTTTCATAATAATACTAGGATATTTTTTGCCTTTTTCACCATGTTGGCATTTGTACTGATAATGCAAAAGCCTTGGTGGATAATATTGCTGATGTCTTAGGACAAATCAAGGCAGTGGCACCAAAGTGTACTAATAGTCACTGTATTCTTTCCCTGTGCAATTGTAGTTTTAAAAAATGTTTAATTAAGAATGTCCTTGAAAAAGCAGTAAAAATCATTAATTTTAATAGCTCTCCCTTGAGTATATATTTTTTTAATTCTGAGTGATGAAATGGGAAGATATGCATATAGTACTTTGTATACTGAAGTATGATGGTTCCCTCTAGAAAAATATTTCAGTGGTTGAGTTGCAAGTGAACTAGCTGCATTTTTCAAAAAACATCATTTTTACATGAAAGAATGACTAGCAAACTGATTATTCAGACTTCAGTATTTGGTAGACATTTTCTTAAAAATTAACAAAAATAAAATAACTAAGTGAGCCTGTCACTTCTAGGAAAACAGCTCACAGTATTTGTTGACAGTGATAAAAATTAAGCTTTCCAGCAATAATTAGAATTTTAGAAAACTTGACTTCATCACCATGAGCTTGCTTCCCAGTAATTAGAAAGACTTGTCTGAGAAGGTTGGCAATATTAGTGAATGTGATATTTGTGATATTGTATACTAAAATGAATTAACATTTCATAAGTGTCAAGATTTGCATAATATATAGAACCAATATTTTCTAAATGATCAAGTATATGGTGTTACAGAAATCATGTATATAAAATACTCATTCAAAGTGCAAGATAGACTAATGGATTACTTTAACTTTATTTAGGCATCTTTGATAAAAATAATAAGCAATGTTCAGAATATGCTATTTGATAAGTTTTGACATATGTGTGAAATCATTACTATAGATAAATTAAATGAACATATTCATCACTACCCAAAGTTTCCTTGTGTCCCTTGGTATTCCCTTTCCTCCCACCCCTGTCCCTAAGAAACCACTGATCTGCTTTATGTCTCCATAGATTAGTTTTCCATTTCCTGGATTTTCTATAAATGGAATAAGATAGTATGTATACTTTATTGTCTGGCTTTGAAATTCAACAAAATTATTTTTAAATTTATCCATGTTGTATATATCAGTAATTCATTCCTTTTTATTGCTGAGTGCTATTCCATTTTATGAATATACCACAATTGTTTGTTCATTCAACTGTTGAAGATTTGGCTTACTGGGGGAAGCTGGGATGGCTCAGCAGGTTAAGCGCTTGCTTTGCAGCCCCAGAGCCCGAGGATCGAATCCTGGCTCCAGCCCAGGCAGACCCATATGCTGACCTGGGGTGTGCCCCCAGTTCAGTTCTTGCTGGGGCCTATGTGGGAGGCTCCTGGCCCAGTTCCTGCCCTGCATAGCCCTGTGCCCACCTGTGGAGTGAAACTATATGGAAAACTAATGTTGTCAACTGGAGACTGCCCTGGGCCCTCCCCCTTCTCTCTCTCTCTCTCTCTCTCTCTCTCTCTCTCTCTCTCTCTCTCTCTCTCTATCTCTATCTCTCTGTCAAAAAACAGTAAAAATAAATCTTAAAAAAAAAAAAAGATTTCGCTTGTTGCTAGCTTTTGGCTTATTGCTAGCTTTTGGCTATTACAAATAAAGCTAACATGAGCCATCTATATGTAAGTCTTTGTATGGACATATGCTTTTATTTCTCTTGGGTAGTACCTAGAAGTAGAATGGCTAGGTTTTGTGATAAGTGTGTATAATTAACTTTTTAAAAAACTTCCAGCCATTTTTCCAAAGTCACTACCATTTTATATACCTACCAGTTATGCATGAGAGTTGCTCTTTATCCTTGTTAACAAGGATAGCCAGTCCTTTTAATTTTAGCCACTCTAATTAGGTAGGTAGTGATGTCTTGGTATGGTTTTAATTTACATTTCCCTAATGTCGTGACAGTGAACATCTTTTCTTATATGTCTTCCAACTTTATTCTTTTTTTTCTTTTTTTATTGTTTTTGACAGACAGAGAGACACAGAGAGAAGGGGGAGGGCCCAGAGCAGTCTCCATAGTTGCATGTCATTGGTTTTCTACATAGTTTTATTCCACAGGTGGGTACAAGGCTGCGCAGGGCACAAACTGGGCCCAGGGCCTCCCTCATGGAGCTGCCCCCGGTGAGAACCAACCTGGGGGCACACCCCAGTTCAGTATATGGGTCTGTGTGGGCCGGGGCCGGGATTTGATCCTTGGACCCCAGGGCTACAAGACAAGTGCTCAACCTGCTGAGCCATCCCAGCATCCCCTACTATGAATTTAAAATGTTTAATAACATTCATTGATACAAGATCAAATCCAAACTTAAATCATGTTTTACAAAAACCCTTTTTCCTCCAAAATGCTTCCAATTTCTTTTTCAATCTTCCAACTCCATCTGCTCCCACTCTGTACCCTGCAGTGCGATATAGTCCCAGAAGGCTCTCTGAATATGTTCTTTCATGCATCCCTGGCCTCTATGCTCTCCCCTTTATCCAAAATAGTCTTCCCTCCATGTCGCCTGGTAAAGATTTGCTCATTATACCTGCAAGCTCAAATTCTTTCTGTAATGACTATAAACCCTTCTGTGACTTACTCAGGTGGAATCATCTGTTTACCCTGCTTCTAAAGTAGTCTGTACCTATTTCTAATAAAATACTCATCATATTATATTATAGTTTTCTCATTACCTTCTCTAGACTTTGGGTATCTCATATTACATACACATTGTTTGGCAGGTAGGTGCTCAGTAAGTATTTTTGAATCAATGAATTAAATATATTAAATTCTTAAAACTTTTTCCATAGGTGCTGCAGATGATTACAATAGAATTGGTTCTTCATTATATGCTTTAGGAACTCAGGACTCTACAGATATATGCAAGTAAGGATTCTGATTAAAAAGCATTAAATATAAAGAAAACAAATTCTGTTGGCAGCATGGGCATACACAATACTTCAGACACAGCAGGCATTTTGGAATATGTTTGTCAAAACACGTTGTTAATAAGGACCTTCTTTACAAACTTAGGTCGGTGTCAATTTTTCTCTTCCCTGTCTCTTATTTTTTAAATCTGAGAAGAATGGACCTTAATATATATTTTTAACTTTTACAGAGTTTTATTTGATGAAAATGGACTGATTTATATGTGTGAGAAAGAGGGAAGGACAGAATTTATGTCGAAATATTCTTAAGTTTTGATGTTTATTATAAATTAAAATTCCTATTTGGAATTAGAATATATGTGTATATATTTCATTGAAGGCCTAATTGATTAAAATTTGATGCTATCAGTTTGCACTTTTTCAAGAGGTTGGCTATTTTAGTTTTCCTAATTTAGTAAATATTAGGGCAATCAATGAGGAATGTGGTGCGCATGTTAGTGTAGAAATGCTCTCTGAAAGTTTGTTTACACAGCTATCCTTAATTTACTTTATGCTAGTTTTTTACTTTAAATATAATCTAACCATGGTTAATTTTAGTTGCTCCTATAATATTGTTTAAACCCAACTCTTTTATTGAAAAATAACTCATCGGAAAGCTGGGATGGCTCAGTGGGTTAAGCGCTCACTTTGCAGCGCCGGGGACCGGGGATCAAATCCTGGCCCCGCCCCGTGTGGAAACGTATGCTGAACTGGGAGCTCCCCCAGTTCAGTTCTCTCTCTGTCTCTGTCTCTCTCTCTTTCTGTCTAAAATAAAATAATAGAATTTTTAAAAAAGAAAAATAACTCAAACATTTTTATTTTTTTGCTTATTTGCTTGTTTGTTTCTTGGAGAACAAAATTTTATTCTAAAAATATATCTCAGTAACAATGAAATACCAAAAGTTTGTCATTATAATAAAAAGAGAAAAGAGGAATTTGCTTTAATTTTTTTTTCTGCATAATACAAAATTATTACCGTAACATACTACCAACTCATTTATCTGTATTTGAATTATTCAAAGGTTAGCCAGGGAAATTTTTAAAATTATTGATTAGATTCTGCCTAATACTTAGATATACATCTGAATTGCTTTTATTTTCAAGTAAATACTTTCTCAAGGAATGCAAACAGAATTGAACATTTGCTTAAGTAAACATTATTAGGAAGATAAATTTATGTTTAACTCAAAACTTTTATAAAATGTTAACTGGAAAAACTTGTCATAGTTTATACCTTTCTCTAAATCACATCCTCGAACTTCTCTCTCCCAGTATATGCTCTCCCAGTAGTCATGTAAGATCCAAGTTTTTCAGGAAAGCAAGGTACCATAGCTTACACTAATTAACATACTACCTTCCCAAAGAATTAGTTCTTAAATCTGATAAGAAGGATAAAAGTCTACCTTGCCATGTGTTATGTTACATAAACCTGTCAAAGCAAGGTCTTTTTAGTAAAGCAAAGTTTATAAAATTGACTTTTAGCTTTCAATAGCATTTACCCTAACCCACATACATCATCTGTAATTACATATTTTACAGAATACCCTTTAATAGTTTAGGACTGGGATACTTTTTTGGTTGTCAGCATTTGAGAGTTTGTTTAGTTAAAAGTGAAAGTGAATTGTGAGATATAAGTTGATTATTCATTTCTTTGTTTTCCAAAACAAAGCAACTCTCTTTGAAAATGTTTAAAACTTAGCTATTAGGTATCTTCAAGAACTACTCCAACTTCATTGTTTTCCTTTTAAATCATCCTTTTGCTTCTTTACATATGATTGTTCTATAATAATTTTGAAGGTATAGTCTTATTACTAAAAATCAAGACAATTGTGGCATATTACTAAATATCAAGATAGGTTTTTAGAGTTTTAATGTATGGTTTGGCAGCATCATGTATTCTCTAACATTTTAAATGTAAAATTATTTAAAGGTAGCTTCTGATGAAATATTTTTCTCTTCCAGGTTTTTTCTCAAAGTTTCAGAACTGTTTGATAAAATGAGAGTAAGTACTGTTAATTAACCTTAGTAATCTAAATCTGTGCATATAGCAGTGTTTTAACCTGTGGTATTTAACTTCATTAAGCAAGATGAGTTATACTTCAGAAGGATGAAGAAACAGGTTTAGATTTGAAAATTTGGAGGTTTTTTAGGAAATTCCGTTTTTGTTAAGGCCTTTTAGTATTTACGATATTTTTCCACATATATGATGCTCCCATGTATAAGATGACCCCTACTTTTCTTACCCAGCATTAAGAAATCCCGTGTATAAACTGACCCTCAATTTTTGGTCTAACAATTTTAGACAAAAGTATCATCTTATACATGGAAAAATATGGTATAGACATTCATTTCTTGATCAGAAAACATGTTCATTATGGAAACTGGGTTTATTTTTTTTATTGTTCAATTTATTGGGGTGACATTGGTTAGTAAAAGTTACATAGATCCCAGGTATACAATTCCACAATACATCATCTGTGTGTTGCATTGTGTGTTCACCATCTAGTGGGTTTATTTTTATGAAGAATGATCCTTTCCTGGGGCTTTGTAAACTAGGAGAAAGTCTTAGATTCATTATAATGTTACCAGCACTTTATTGCTTTTGATTCTGCTTGACAACTGGTATAAAAGTGAATTGTATCAATATAAGGCAAGTATGCAACTGCAGGTAGGTTTCATTCATAGTATTAAGTTAATATTGACAGTCTCGGTTTTCAGGGATCAGTCCTAGATACAATAATATTTAACATTTTTATCACTTGATAGAGTAGTGAAAATGTTTATTAGATGTTTAATTGTACTTAGCTGAGAGTGGTAGTGTCTAGTCCATTGTAGAAATCTGATTTCATTATGATCTTTTAAATTGAGTGATGTGTAGAGGAGACAAGTAAAAGGAAAGGAGATATTCTTTCACAAAGGAAAAGTCTTTAACTTTATAAATGTTGTTATACTGGGGTCCATATAGCCCATTTTTCTGCCTTTAATATTTGTATCAATGAGCATCTTCTGGGAAGATAAGAGGTTTTTGTGTCCATTTACATTGTAAGAATAGAGATCTACAAAAAAAAAAAAGAATATAGGTCTGAAAAAAAATAGCCATATGTGTCAATTCTTTCAGAAGTAAATGTCAAGATGGGAATAAGTGTGCAAGAGATTTATTGTGAGGAACAAAGAGGAAAGAGCAGGAGTAGGCAGGAAGAACCTTCAGTCCACAGTGCAGGTCTACACCTGTGAAAGGAGAGGACAGAACTGGGTAAGGAAGAGTTTCTGACTGTATAGCAGTTCTAAGACAGTTTTGTCTGAGTTAAAGGGGAGTCCCTGGGCCACAGTTACCCACTAGAAGAATTATGCATCAGGCAGGAATGGGCTAACACTAGTACCCGCTATGCTCTGTAATTGACTGGGTACAGTCAATGCAATGGGGAAGGATGAAACATAATCTTGGTACAAACATGATTCTGAATCCAGAGATACTGCAGTGGTGGCCATCAATCAGTTACACTCCTTGCAGAAAGCAATTTTTTTTTCCCCCAGAAATATCTGCTTCTTTGTGCTTCTCTGCCTCATTTCTTTACTTATGCCTACCATGAGTAACTGGCCACCCCCCTCCCTTTGACTCCCTACCTTTGAGAGGGCCCTCAGTCTAGTGGAGCAGAGAGAGGGACCTGTCCTGTCTCACTCTTCTAGGACCGTTTGGATTGGCTCAAGTGGTAGCCTACCAACCTAGGCCTTCTCCCTCTCCCTATAGCCTAGCCATTAGTCCTTTTCTTCCAGCTCAGTTTATTTTATATCCCTGAGGCTGGGACCAGGCTAGGGAAGATTACCAAAGGATCACAGTAAATGGTTTTTTAAAAATGATAATTTGTTCTTGTACCTTGGTACTATTAAAGAAGAGCAATGCTTCCAATAATTCAAAAAGCATTTGTGTCAGTTTTAAGAATACATTCTAAAATCATTTGCTGTTCTTAGGTGTTGGGTTTTTGTTTGTTTTTAATTTTTTTTTTTTTCCAATTACAGTTGACATACAATATTATATTAGTTTCAGGGTACAAGTTAGTGATTAGACATTTATATAACTTTACAAATTGATCACCCCAATATAGTACCCATCTGATACCATACATAGTTATTACAAAATTGTTGACTATATTTCCTATTCTATATTTTATATACCCATGACTACATGTTTCATAGCTACTTCTTAATTCTTTCCCCCTATCGATGCATTTCCCCCAACCCTCCTTCTGTCTGGCAACCATCAAAATGTTCTGTGTATCCATGAGTTTGTTTCTGTTTTGTTTACTCACTTGTTTTGTTTTTTAGACTCCACATATAAGTGAAATCATGTGGTATTTGTCACTCCCTGTCTTATTTCACTTAGTATAATAACCTCTAGGTCCATCCTTATTGTTGCAGATGGCAACATTTCATTCTTGTTTATGGCTGAGTATTATTCCATGATATATATGTATCACTATTCATTTGTTGACAAAAACTTGGGTTGCGTCCATATCTTGGCTGTTATAAATAATGCTACGATAAACATATGGATGCATATTCTTTTTTAAATTAGTGCCTTGGGTTCAGAAGTGGAATCACTGGGTCCTTCTTTATCTGTTGTTATAGCCTTTATTTATTTTAAAGTCTTGTATTGCTAGCCTAGCTTTTTTTTTTTTCATTTCTATTTTCATGAAATATCTTTTCCATCCCTTTACTGATCAGTCTGTGTGTGTCTTTCAATCTGAAGTTAAGTCCCTTATAGGCACCACATGTAAGGGTCTTGTTTTCTTATCCATTCAGACACCTTGTGTCTTTTGATTGGAGCATTTAATCCATTAACATTTAAAGTAATTGTTTGTTTTTTTAAGGTTTATTTTTATTGTTTTTGACAGGGAGAGAGATACAGAGACAGAGAGAAGGGGGAGGGCCCAGAACAGTCTCCACAGTTGTACATCATTCATTTTTCCACATAGTTTCATTCCACAGGTGGGAGTGGGGCTGCACCCCGGTGAAAACTGAACTGGGGGCACTCCCCAATTCAGCATGTGGGTCCATACGGGCCGGGGCCGGGATTCGATCCTCAGTCCCCGGGGCTGCAAAGTGAGCGCTTAACCCACTGAGCCATCCCGGCTTCCCCTAAAGTAATTGTTGATAGATATGTAGTTATTCTCATTTTATTACTCACATTTTTTATCTTTTTTTCTTCTTTTTTTTTTTTTGTAAGATTTATTGTTTCTGACAGAGAGACAGAGAGAAGAAGGCCCAGAGCAGTCTCCATAGTTGTACATCATCAGTTTTCAACATGATTTAGTTCCACACGGCTGGGCAGGGGCCTCCTGCATAGGAGGCACGCCCCCTTGAGCCAGGGGCCAAACCACAGGGCAAGAATTGAACTGGGGGGCCTCCCGTATGGGAAGCACACCCCAGTTCATCATATGGGTCCACATGTGCCAGGGCTGGGATTCGATCCTTGGTCCCCAGGGTTGCAAAGCGAGCGTTTAACATCCCGAGCCATCCTGGCTTCCCCTTTTTTTTCTTAAAAAAAAAGTCCCTTTAGCATTTCTTATGATACTGGTTTGATGATAATGAACTTCATATCTTTCTCTTGTCTGGGAAGCTCCATTTTGTTCTTTTTTCTGGAGCTTTATTCTGTTCTTTTATTTGGGACATGTTTCTTTGTCTCCTCATTTTGGCTTACACCTTGTATTTGTTTCTGTATAGTAAGTAGAGCTGCTGTATCTCCCAACATTAGTAGAATGACCTTATTTAGGCCCAATTGCACAGTCTCCCTGGTTACTTGAGCGGGGTGCTGCAGTTATGTCCCTTGTGTGGGTTGTGTGTGCCCTCTTGTTGTAGTTAAGCCTTGATTGCTCCTGGCACATCAGTGGGAGGGATTGACCCTCAGGCTGATTGGTTGTGAGGAGCTCTGGTGCAAGGGCTGACCCTGTGGAGCAGGATTCACTTCAGTGGGACTCTGGTGCCTGCCCAGTCTGCCCTTTAGGTATGTAGTTTGTGGAGGTGTTTGAGTGGTGTTCTGGTGTGGGCTGAAACTGACTGCCATGTGTGTTGGTTGTAGGGCCTCTTGGGAAGGGCTTTGGTGCAGTCCAAGGTCAGCTGTTGCCTGTGTCCTGCCAGGGACTATTTGGTATGAGCTACAAAGTAATTTCGGATGGTTGCCACTTGTGCTGGGCTTGGAGGTACCTGGGAGAGGCTGAGCTGCGATCTGAGGCCAGGTGCCTTCTGCCACTTGGAGCTGTTTAGCAAGAGGTACGGGATACACCAAGGCCAGATTATTTGTTTGGAGTGTGTAAACCTTTGAGAGAGTTTAGGAAAATTCACAACATGAATCAAGACAGGCTATTTGTATGGAAAAGATACTGAAAGTGGGTTGGGTGAGTCCATGAGATAGATGGTATGGGGTCTCAGAATCATTGGAGCAGAGCAAATGATGTAGTTAGGTTAATGGAGATGTAGATATGGTGCCTGCCTGCTTACACAGGTTAAGTTAGGGGAAGGCTCAACAAAGGAACTTCTACTGGCACTTTGTCTGGAAGAAAGCTGCCCCTGCAGCCACCTCCCTGAAGCCAGACAATTCATTCCTCCTCATACATCCTGGCACCTTTTGAGCTGCTGCCCCAGTGCTGGAGCTCAGAGTGAGTTTATCAGCAAGTAAGTTCATGCATGGACCCTTTAAGAAGAATGCCTGGGACTCTAGGAATCTTCTGTCTCACTCAGCTACAATTTCCTCTGATTTTCTTTTTCTTTTGTTTTTTTTTAAATATTTATTTTGTTTTTGACAGAGACAGAGAGAAACAGAGACAGAGAGGTGGAGGAGGTCCCAGAGCAGTCTCCATAGTTGTAGATTATCAGTTTTAGACATGGTTTTATTCCACACAGATAGGTGGGGGGCCTCCTGCATGGGAGGCACACCCCCTCGAGCCAGGGGCCAAACCAGAGTGCAAGAACCGAACTGAAGGCCTCCGCATGGGAAGCACATCCCAATTCAGCATGTGGGTCTGCACGGGCCAGGGCTGGAATTTGATCCTCAGTCCCTGGGGCTGCAAAGTGAATGTGTAACCCAGTGAGCCATCCTGGCTTCCCCAGCCTCTTATTTTCATAACCAGAAATTACGGTCACTTCTTGTCATTGGAACCCTGGACTGGGAGCCTGACGTAGAACTAGTACCCCTCACTTTTCAAGGGTGGGCCTCTACAGTCAAGATAGCCCTCCTAATTTTTAACTACCATACGTGGGTGTGGGACCAGCCCTTTTTGTGTCTCTACCTCTCCTACCAGTCTCAACCTGGCTTCTGTATATCCTTAGTTATAAGACTTCTGTTCTGCTATACTTCAGGCAGTTCTCAGTGACGGTTTTTCAATAGTTTAGTTGTAACTTTGATGTGGTCATGGGAGGAGACAAGCACAGCCATCTTGACCAGAAGCCAGAAAGCAGTTTTTCTTGAAGGAGATCTGAGTGGCCTATTTTCATAATCACCACAGTCCCTATTTCCTTTAGTGTTTGCATGTTGTTCTGGTTATTCTTGCTATGTACCAAACCACCCTAAAATCAGTAGCTTAAAACAACAACACTGGCACAGCATCACTTTTATATTGGTCAAGCAGTCTTAGAGCTCAGGTTCAAGGGGAGGGGCACATACCCAACATCTATGTGAAACATTCAGCATCTATGTAGCATGTTATCTAAGTTTATGTAAATCTGTTTAAGTCAGTTTTGAATATATTTTGTGTCTATACTCTTATCTGTTAGGTTAAGAAATTCCAGGGGGGCTGGGGAGGGGGCATCAAATATATGGTGATGGAAAGAACTGACTGGGTGGTGAGCACACAATGCAACACATAGATGATGTATTGTAGAATTGTACACCTGGAACTTATGTCACCCCAATTGTTAAATTTCTATAAACCAATGTCACCTCAATAAATTTAAGTTAATTTTAAGAAAAAGTAATTCTATAAGTTTTATTTCTCCATAAAGTAATATTTTTTAAGAAGCTTCACGTTTTTTCTAACTTTATATTATACATCATAGAAAGCACATATCACAGTGAAATTTTACAAATCTAACTCATCTATATAATGAACACCCAGATCAAGAAAGAGAACATTATCAGCAACCCAGATGCCCTGCTCCCCCTCTTCATCTGCCTTCTGAGTGACCACCTCCTGCAAGAGTAACCACTGTCCTAGCTCTAAACAGCATAGATTAGTTCTATTTTCATATTCCGTATAAATGCAATATGCATTCTTTTAAGTCTGGTTTCATTTTCTCAACCTTATGTATGTAAGATTCATCCATGTCCTTACATGTAATTATATTTTCTTTGTTATTGCTGCATCTTATTCCCATTGCAAGAATATACCTAAATTTGTTTACCAGTATCTATTCTACTGTCAGTAGGCATCTGGGTAGTTTCTAGTTTGGGGTGCTTTGCAAATAGTACTGCTAAGACCATTCTTGTGTATTTTCAACTGAATGTAGTGTACATTTCTGTTGGATATAGATAACTGGGAGGGGAATTAGTGGATCACAGAGTATCCATGTGAAAACCTTTCATAGATACTACCTAACTGTTTTTCAGAGTGATTATACCAAATGCATTCCTGCCAGAATAAATGTGAGCATTGGGTTGCTGTGCAAGCTTATAATACTTAGTATCTTTTTTATTTTAACCATTCTGGTGGATGTGTAAGGGTTTTGTATTTTAACTTTTTATTTTGACAATAATTTTAGACTTACAGAAAAGTTGCAAGAATAGTACAAAGAATTTAGATACATGCATCACCCAGATTTCCTAAATGTTAACATTTTCTACATTATAATAGTTCTTTTATTCATAATAAATCCATATTCATTCTGTTTTCTGTCCTTTGTTCACATCTCTTTTTTAAAAGATAAATATTTTAATATATAACCAATACAGTTATTGATGATTTTTCTTAATGTCATCAAATACACAATATACAGATGTTCCCAGTTGTCTCATAAATGGTTTTTTGCAGTGGAGTTTGTTTGAGTCAAGACCCAAACAAATGGGAAGCTGGGATGGCTTAGCGGGTTAAGCACTTGCTTTGCAGCCCCAGAACCTGAGGATCGAATCCCGGCCCCGACCCATGCAGACCCATATGCTGAACTGGGGTGTGCCCCCAGTTCAGTTCTTGCTAGAGCCTATGCCAGGAGGCTCCCAGCCCAGTTCCTATCCTGCACAGCCCTGCGCCTACCTGTGGAGTAAAACTATATGGGAAACTAATGCTGTCAACTATGGAGAATGCTTTGGGCCCTCCCCCTTCTCTCCCTCTCCCCTCTCCCCTCTCCGTCAAAAAACAATCAAAATACATCTTTAAAAGCCCCAAAGTCTTCATGTTATATTAGGTTGACATATACATCTTTTTTTTTTTTTAAGATTTATTTTTATTGTTTTTGACAGAGAGAGAGAGAGAGAGATACAGAAACAGAGAGAAAGGGGAGGGCCTAGAACAATCTCCATAGTTGCACATCATTGGTTTTTCCACATGGTTTCATTCCACAGGTGGGTGCGGGGCTGTGCAGGGCAGGAACTGGGCCAGGATCTTACCCTGGTGAGAACCGAACTGAGGGAACTCCCCAGTTCAGCATATGGGTCCACACGGGCTGGGGCCGGGATTTGATCCTCGGTCCCCGGGGCTGCAAAATGAGCGTTCAACCCACTGACCCATCCCAGCTTCCCCAGTACATCTATTTTTATCAAACTCTGTCTCCAAACTGAATGAAGAGTTCTCATCTTTTTAGTCTGACATTGCTACTTCCCATTTGATCCCAGATCAAACTAACCACATCTGTTGATTACTCTTTGGTGTCTTCAGGCCCATTTTGTTAATATTTTGATTATGTTTTCTGGTTGTCCTCAGCAGGAGGATTGGTTTGAATTACTTGGTCTACCATTGCCATCCTACACTATTTTAAAATCATGTGTATATCAGTTGAAATGAGTAGAAAGAAAATATAAATGAGACTGAAGGATGATATTGAAATTTGTTACAGCCAAGAAATTGAGTCAAATATAGTCCTTCTATAAATTCTTCAATCTCATTGCATCTTATCCGAGTTGCAAAGAAAAGTAACAGGCTAGCAGAAAGTTATTTATAAATTTAGTTTTTTTATAGTAATTAATAAAGAAACCATTGTATAGAATATAAGCACTAATTAAATGCCCAATTTCCCCCACTTTTTCAGAAAATAGAAGCACGAGTTTCTGCTGATGAAGACCTCAAACTTTCTGACCTTTTAAAATATTACTTAAGGGAATCTCAAGCTGCTAAGGTAACTTGTTCATTGTTTTTTAAAATGGACTATTTTAAAAAACAAAAAGCCATCTCTATTTAGAGGTTGTTAAACTTAAGATTATTAAAGGTGATTTATCTCTTGGTTTTATATTATATTTTCAAGTGAATCTTTTTTCTCCTTTTGGAAATTGTAGAGCAGGAAACCCCATATAAAAGTTTCCTCTGTGAACTCCTGTTACAATATAGTATGGAATTTTTTATTTATTTATTTTTTTATTGTTTTTGACAGTGAGAGAGAGAGAGAGAGAGAGAGAGATACATACATAGACAGAGACAGAAAGAAGGGAGAGGGCCCAGAACAGTCTCCATAGTTGCACATCGTTGGTTTTTCCACATAGTTTCATTCCACAGGTGGGCATGAGGCTGCGCAGGGCAAGAACTGGGCCGGGGTCTCGCCCCGGTGAGAACTGAACTGGGGGCACTCCCCAGTTCAGCATATGGGTCCACACAGGCCAGGGCCGGGATGTGATCCTCAGTCCCCCAGGCTACAAAGTGAGCACCTAACCCACTGAGCCATCCCGGCTTCCCCCGAATTTTTTTTTTTAAGATTTATTTTTATTGTTTTTTTGACAGGGTTGGGGGAGGGCCATGGGCAGTCTCCATAATTGTATGTCATTAGTTTTAGATATGGTTTCATTCCATATGTGGGTATGGGGCTGCACAGGGCAGAAGCTGGGCCAGGGTCCTCCCGCATGGGCCCTAGCCAGAATTTAACTGGGGGCGCACCCCAATTCAGCATATGGGTTCACACGGGCCAGGGCCAGGATTTGATCCTCAGACCCCTGGGGCTGCAAAGCTAGCACTCATCCCGTTCAGCCATCCCGGCATCCTCCAGTATGGAATTTTTTTTAATGAATTTGGTATATTTATTTAAGTAATATAGCTGCAAAAACAAAAGTAAAACCTCCAAATAACAGTTATATAGCTAAAGGATTCCTAATTTGATCTATGTAAGTCCTGTGTTGAGGGTGAGAGAGCCATAAAACAAGGATATGTTTTATTATAAGGCAACTCAAATTTTCTTTTGGAAGTCTGTCTATGTGCAAGACTAAAACTCATACTAATCAAAAAATGTTTAACAATAGCACCTTAAAAGCACAGAAAACTTAGTGTCTTGGATTCTTCAAAATTAATATTAGGGGATGCCGGGATGGCTCAAGCGGGTTAAGTGCTCATCTTGCAGCCCCAGAGTCCGAGGATTGAATCCTGGCCCCAGCCTGTGCAGACACATATGCTGAACTGGGATGTTGCCCAGTTCGGTTCTTGCCAGGATGAGCTTCCCGTTTGGGGGCATGGCTCCCATGTGGGAGAATGAAACTATTGAAAACTGACAACATACAACTAGGGAGACTGCTGTAGGCACTCCCCCTTCTCCCTGTCTCTCTCTGTCTTTTTCGCTGTCAAAACCAAAATAAATATGAAAAACAAAAATATTAATTTATGAATTGAGATATTATACAGAAAACTTCCATTTGATCAGTGGTACTTTGAACACCATTCTCTCATTTCTTATCAAATTATAAATAATATTTTAACTTTGAGGACTTCGATACTTGCAAATATACCATCCATATCAAATTATTTTAAATCAGATTATATCTCACAAACTATTTATATTGGATGGGCCAGGATATAAAATGAACTGTTCATTTTTGAAGACTTTAAATGCATTATTTTATTATAATATGAAGTTGTTTAACAACTTTTTAGAACAGAATATGGCTTTAAAAGTAAATCCAAAATTTTTAGTAACCATAGAAGGAATTGAAATGTAATTGTAAGAATAAAACTACAATGAGGTACCATTATATACCTTAATTAGAATGGCTAACCTGAAAACATTCTGACAAAAATTACAGCAACTATAATTTTAATAGTATTATGACTATGATAACAGTACTTTGGAAGAGTGTTGCAGTTTGTTTAAAAATTAAACATAGACTACCTTGTTTCATATGGAACTACCAAAGACCTTGAATCGCCAAAGCAATCCTACAAGAAAAGAATAAAGCTGGAGGCATCTCACTCCCCAATTTCAGTCTGTACTACAAAGCCTCAATAATCAAAACACCTTGGTATTGGCAGAAAGACAAACACACAGACCAATGGAACAGAATCGAAAACTCAGAAATAAACCCACAAACACATGGACAGACAATTTTTAACAGACCGTGGTACTTCCATACAATGGAATGCTACTCAGCAATAAAAATGAATGAACTACTCATACATGCAACAACATGGATGAAACTCAAAATAATATTGCTGGGTAAAAAATCCAAACAATATAGACAATAGTTTACACTAGAGTTCACTCTTAGTATTGTACATCCTGTACGTTTCAACAAATATGTAATGACATGTATCCACCATTTTAAGTATTATACAAAGTTTCACTGACCTAAAAATTCTGTGTGCTCCATCTGTTTATCTTTCTTCCCCTCTAACCCCTGTCTATTTTTTTGTGTGTGTGTGTCCTATAGTTTTTTTCTTTTCCAGAATGTCGTATTTTCCAATGTATAAGACAACCGGGCGTATAAGACGACCCCCTAATTTTACAGTTAAAACATAGGTTTAGGCCTATATTCGCTGTATAAGACTACCCCCCACTTCCGAGGCTGTAGTCTTATACAGCAGATATAGGCCTAAACCTATGTTTTAACTGTAAAATTAGGGGGTCGTCTTATACGCCCGGTCGTCTTATACACCAGAAAATACGGTATTTGGGTCTTTTCAGATTGTTTTTTTTCACTCAGTAATATATATTTGTTTTCTCTATGTCTTTTCATGGCTTGGTAACTCATTTTTTTTAGTACTGAATCATATTCCCTTGGCTGGATATACCAAATTTATTTATCCACTTGCCTAGTAAAGGACATCTTGATAGCTTCCAAGTCTTGACAATTAATGAATAAAGCTGCAAAGTTTTTGGGTGAATTTAAGTTTTCAACTCCTTTGAGTAAATATCAAGGAGCACAAATGATGGATCATACAGGAAGAGTGTTTTTACAGTTCTGCCACACTGTCTTCCAAAGTGCCATTTTGCATTCCCACCAGCAACGAATGAGAGTTGCTGTTGCTTCACATCCTCACCAGTATTTGGTGGTATGTTGTGGATTTTAGCCATTCTACTAGATGTGTAGTGGTATCTCATCATTTTAATTTGCATTTCCTTGATGACATATGATGTGAAGCATCTTCTCACACATTTATTTGCCTTCTGTGTATCTTCTTTATGAAGTGTCTTAAAAATTTGATCTTTTGCCCATTTTTTAATTAAGTTGCTCAATTTCCTATTGTTGAGTCATAAGAGTTCTTTGTATATTTTGGATAGCAATCCTTTGTAAGGTATATCTTTTGTAACTATTTTCTCTTGGTCTATGGCTTATCTTCGTATCCTCTTGACAGTGTATTCTTTTACATAGCAGAAAAAAATTTTGTAGTTATTTTTGACATAGAGAGATAGAGACAGAGAGAGACAGTGAAAGAAGGGGGAGGGCCCAGAGCAGTCTTTATAGTTATAAGTCATTAGTTTTTTGACATAATTTCATTCCACAGGTGGGCGCAAAGAACTGTGCAGGGCAGGAACCAGGCCAAGGGCCTCCCGCATGAACTGGGGGCCCCCACACATGGGAAGCACACCACAGTTTAGCATATGGGTCTGCATGGGCTGGGGTCGGGACTGGGACTTGATCCTCAGACCTTGGGGCTGCAAAGCAAGCACTCAACCCACTGAGCCATCCTGGCATCCCCAGATATTTTTAATTCTAATGAAGTCCACCTTATCATTTATTTCTTTCATAGGTCATGCCTCTGGTGTTATATTTTAAAAGTCATCACCAAACCCAAGGCCATGTGGATTGTCTCTGATGTTATCTTCTAGGTGTTTTATAGTTTTGCATTTTACATTTAGATCTGTGATGCATTTTAAGGTAGTTTTTGTAAAAGGTGTAGTATGGTGTGTATATAAATTCATTTCTTTGCGTGAAAATGTCCAGTTTTTCTCAGAACTATTTGTTGAAGATACTATCTTTTTTTCCTTTATATTGCCTTTGCTCCTTTATCAAAAGATCAGTTGAGGGGAGCCTGGGATGGCTCAGTGGGCTAAGTGCTCACTTTGCAGCACCAGGAACCGAGAATCGAATCCCGGCCCCGGCCTGTGCGGACCCATATGTTGAACTGGGGAGTTCCCCCAGCTCAGTTCTCTCTCTGTCTCTGTATCTCTGTATATCTCTCTCTCTCTCTCTCTCTCTCTCTCTCTCTCTCTCTCTCTGTCAAAAACAATAAAAAAAAAAATTTTTTTTTTAAAGATTATTTGACTATGCAAGGGCTGTTCAGAAAAAATCCAACTATTGTCAATATAATAAATGGTTGGTTATATGGTTGGATACTTTGCAGACAGCCCTCGTATTTGTGGGAGTCTAGTTCTAGACTCTGTTCTCTTTTATTGATAAGATACCACACCATCTAAATTACTCTAGATTTATATAGCAAGGCTTAAAGTAAATAGTGTCAGAACTCTGACTTCGTTCTCTATTATTGTGTTGGTTATTCTTTGTCTTTTGCCTCTCCACATAAACTTTAGAATCAGTCTGTCTGTATCTACAAAATAACTTGCTGGGATTTTGATTGAAATTATAGAATTGATTTTTACAATACTGAGTTTCCCTATCCATGATCCTGGAATATCTATTTATTTAGCTCTTCAATTTCTTTTTTCAGAATTTTGTGGCTTTCTCATATGATTTTGTACATGTTTTGTCAGTTTGATACCTAAGTATTTCATTTTATGGGATGCTAGTATAAATAGTATTGTGTTTTTAATTTCAAATTTCACTTGTTCATTGCTGGTATATAAGAAAGCTGTTGACTCTTGTGTTTTTAATGTATCCTATAACCTATTATACTCGTTTATTAGTTCCAGGGGTTATTTTATTGATTCTTTCAGATTTCTACATGAACAATCATGTCATCCATGAACAAAGACAATTTTATTTCTTCCCAATCTGTATACTTCATATTTCCTTTATTGCATTATCTAGGACTTTCAGTGCAATGTTAGAGTGGTGAAATGGGACATCTTTGTGGTGTTCCTGATATTAGTGGGAAAGCTGCTAGTTTTTCATCATTAATTGTAATTTTAGCTGTAGCTTTTTGTAGATGTTCTTTTTCAAACAGGAAGTTCCTTCTATTCCTTGTTGACAAAGGTGCTAGGACAGTTTAATGGGGAACAGAATAAACTTTTCAACAAATGGTACGGGAACAACTTAGAAATCACCTGAGAAATAATACAGTTGGACCCTCCTCATCACACCAAGAATAAAAATTTACTCAAACTAGATCAAAGACTGAAATGTAAGACATAAAGCTATAATATATTTAGAAGGAAATATATAAATATATAAATCTTTGTAACCTTCAGTTAGGCATTGGTTCCTTAGATATGACACCAGAAACATAGCAAACAAAAATAATAAATTAGACTTTATTAAAATTAAAAACTTAGGGATGCTGGGATGGCTCAGCGGGTTGCCCCAGGTTGCACTCATCTTGCAGCCCTAGAGGGTCTGAAGATCGAATCCTGGCCCCGGCCCATGCAGACCCATGTGCTGACCTGGGTGTGCCCCAGTTTGGTTCTCACCAGGGCAAGCTTCCTATGTGGGAGGCCCCCAGTTCAGCTCCCACCCCTGGCATGCTTCCCATGTGCCCCCCCACACACACACACAGCTGGTTCCTGCCCTGCAAAGCGCCAAGCCTACCTATGGAATGAACTATGTAGAAAACTAATGACTTGCAACTATGGAAACTACTCTAGGCCTTCCCCATCCTCTGTCTCTCTCTGCCTCTCTCTCTCTGTCGAGAACAATAAAACTAAATCTTTAAAATTAAAAACTTGTGTGTGTCTAAGGACGCTATCAAGAAAAGTCAAGAAAATCCACAGACTAGGAGAAAATATTTGTAAATCATGTAGGTCTTTATAAACAACTGGCATCCAGAATATATAAAGAACTCTTACAAATCAATAAAAAGACAAATACCGTATTTTCCGGCGTATAAGACGACCGGGCATATAAGACGACCCCCTAATTTTACAGTTAAAACATAGGTTTAGGCCTATATTCGCTGTATAAGACTATCCCCCACTTCCGAGGCTGTAGTCTTATACAGCGAATATAAGCCTAAACCTATGTTTTAACTGTAAAATTAGGGGGTCGTCTTATACGCCGGAAAATACGGTAGCCCAATTTAAAAATGGGCCAAAGGGGATGCCAGAATAATTTAGCAGGTTGAGTGCTTGCCTTGCAACCATGAGGTCCAGGGATAGAATCCCGGACCCAGCCCATGCAAACCCATATGCTGAACTGTGGTGCAACTGATAAATGCTGGGATGGCAGTGAAGAGTCTTGCTTCCAATGCAGGCTGCCCCCCAGTTCGGTTCCTGCCCTGATGGCTCCATATCAACCTGTATAGAATGAAGCTTTGTCACAGCTAGTGATGTACAGCTATGGAGACTGCTTTGGACCCTCTCCCCTTCTCCCTTCTCTCTTTCTCTCTCTCCCCCCACTTCCTCCCTCTCAAACAATAAAAAAATAAATTAAAAAAAAAAAACCACTTAGGGGAGGCCGGGATGGCTCAGTGGGTTGAGTGCTCACTTTGCAGCGCTGGGGACCGGGGATCGAATCCCGGCCCTGGCCCGTGCGGAGCCATATGCTAAACTGGGAGCTCCCCCAGTTCAGTTCTCTCTCTGTCTCTGTATCTCTTTCTCTCTCTCTCTCTGTCAAAAATAAAAATAAATAAATAAATAAATAAATAAAAAACAATAAAAATAAATCTTAAAAAAAAAACCAAAAACCACTTAGAATAGTCACTGTCATGTTGTATTCACTGTGTAAGTGTTAGCTCTGATGATGATGATTGGGTGGTGGTAGTAGTGGTAGTAGTTAGGCATAACTACCAGAAACATGCAGCATGTATTACTGTGAAAGCATTCTGTTTTATAGGATCTCCTCTATCGAAGATCTAGGTCATTGGTGGATTATGAAAATGCTAATAAAGCACTGGATAAAGCAAGAGCGAAAAATAAAGATGTCCTGCAGGCTGAAACGTCCCAACAATTATGTTGTCAGAAATTTGAAAAAATATCTGAATCTGCAAAACAAGGTACTATTATCTTAACCTTTAATCAGAGGTATGCTTTATACTAGTACATAAATTAAAATTAATCCTCATTTCTTTTGTTCGCAGAACTTATAGATTTTAAAACAAGAAGAGTTGCTGCATTCAGAAAAAATTTAGTGGAACTGGCAGAGTTGGAACTGAAGCATGCAAAGGTAATGTTATATTAAAGATTTAAGTATTTATGGAACTTGAAATTTCAAATGAGTCAGTTATGAAACTAATTCAAATAAGAGTAATATCTATAATGTCTGTGATGGTTACCTCTGCAATGCTGTAATAACTAATATGGAAACCAGTATCATTTTCTGACTAGTTGTTAAAATAAACTAGGGGACCCCCAAAAATTCAGAATTTATTTATAAAAGGTTGTGTATTTATTCTTACATGTTTAAACTTTAGTCACCTTCAAAGTACTCTCTGTTAGATTTAATATACCTATTGAGGTGCTTTTTCCACTGCTCAAAACAGTTTTTGAACTTGTTGATTTTGATGCCTTTTAGTGCTGCCATTTTTTGTCTCACCTTTTCCACATCAATAAAATGTTTCCCTTTGAGGACTTTTCATCAGGGGAAACAAAGTTGCTTTAGGGCGAGATCAGGTGAATAGGGAAAGTGGGACACAGAAGTCAGGCTGTTTCTGGTCAGAAATTGTTGAACACTCATCACTGCCACATGTTGTTCATTTAAATCCCCCATCATGAAATGGGAAAACATGTAGAAAGTCTCCAAACTAAATTCATTGAAGCCAAACACAGCCTCTCAGAACAACACCAGGGAGTACACTGATGCAGATGGATTCCTAGAACACTAAAGCCTGTATTACAAGGGCTCTCGCCCTCCAGAAGATAATTTCTGGGGTTTTTTGTTTCCCCTCTCATACATCTTTCTTAATATAAACATCCCTTAAACATTTATTTAATCACAGTCCCCAGCTCTTGCAAGCCCACATGCTGAACTGCAGCACAACTGGTAACTGCCAGGATGGTGATGAAGGTTCTCACCTCCTGTGAGGGAGGCCCTCAGTTCAGTTCTGCCATGTGCAGCCCCACATCCACCTGTATGGAATGAAACTATGTCACAACTAATGTTGTATAACTATAGAGACTGCTCTAAGTCCCTTCCCTCCTTCTCTTTGTCTCTCTCACCTTCTCTCAAACAATAAAATAAATCTTTTTTTAAAAATTTTATTTAACATTGCAGTTCAGAGGGACTGAAAATTTTAAATGTATTTGAAATTCCCAAAACTATAAATAAGTACTAAAGAAATTTAAACTTTTAAATGTTATTTCTTTAAAGATTTAATTTCTTGTTTTTGACAGAGACAGAGAAAGACAGAAGTGGGAGGGCCCAGAGCAGTCTCCATTGTTATATATCATCAGTTTTTGACATGGTTTCATTCCACACAGGTGGGCAGGGGCCATGCAGGGCAGGAACTGGGCTGGGGGCCACCCACATGGGAGGCACACGCCCTCAAGCCAGGAGCCAAACAGGGGAAGGGGGACGAGAATCAAACTGGGGGCCTACCGCATGGGAAACACCCCAGTTCAGCATGTGGGTCCACACAGGCTGGGGCCGGGATTCAGTCCTCGGTCCCTGGGGTTGCAAGGCAAGCGCTTAACCCACTGAGCCATCCTGGCTTCCTAAATGTTATATTTTGATACATTTTTTTTTTTTTTTTTTTTTTTAAGGTTTATTTTTAGGGAAGCCGGGATGGCTCAGTGGGTTAAGCGCTCACTTTGCAGCCCCGGGGACCGAGGATTGAATCCCAGCCCTGACCCGTTTAATTGAACGCATATTTTATTCCTCATCAGAATATGCCAGATAATTCAAAACTATCCTTTGTCATACAAAGACATCTTGGATACATCAGGCGTAAACATTGACATCTCTGAGACACACAAATTTAATTTGCTTTGATTTGAATGCAGTTATACTGCAAATATTATCAAGAAATAATTATATATATTCAGTGTTAAAATGTGAACTGTAGAAATCCCTTTAAGATGTCTGTTTTGAATTTGTCCAAAAGTGACACTGAAAGCCAAATGGGATATTCGAGTGAAAACAGCAAGACTGATACTCAACAAATTCATACAGCTGACTATTCAACAGAAGATACAAACTCAAGTGAAGGCAGCCCTATCCAACATAATGTTCATAAACATGTAGGACCTATATCTATATCAAGCAATGATGAGTGTGAGTCAGGAAAAGAAGTATGAGATGGGGAAGAAAAAGAAAACATTCCAAATATAAAACCATTTACCCAAATTGCTGGTAGAAACCCTTTAGTTTTTTGAAGACTAGGAGCAAATCCTACTCCTCTTTGTGTTTTGAGACAGGTGCTAAATGATGATTTTTTTGAAATGATAACCATAGAAACAAATGGATGCAGAGTAGTTTCCAGTAACAGGTGATGATATGAAAGCATACCTTTTGTTATGTATCATATGTTTCAGAAAAATTAAAATAGATATGTACTGGTCAAGAAAGCAATATTAGAGACACCAATATTTTCATAAACTATGCCTCGCAAACATTGGCTATATCAGATTTTCTTCATTTTGTGGTTAATGAAACTATGTAAAGAAGACAGGGGAAGCCGGGATGGCTCGGTGGGTTAAGCACTCACTTTGCAGCGCCAGGACCGAGGATCGAATCCCGGCCCCGGCCCGTGCGGAACCATATGCTGAACTGGGAGCTCCCCCAGTTCAGTTCTCTCTCTGTATCTCTCTCTCTCTCTCTCTCTCTCTCTCTCTCTCTCTCTCTCTCTCTCTCTCTCTCTCTCTGTCAAAAATAAATAAATAAAAATATTTAAAAAAAAAAGACAACACAAAAAGTGCAAAGTATAGTGGACTATTTGAATAATAAGTTTGAACAGTTAAACACTCTTGATGAAGATGTCTCCCTAGATGAGTCACTGATGAAATTCAAAGGACGGCTGGGGTTACATGCAATTTATAGCTACCAAACAGGCCAAATTTGGAATTAAAGTTTACAAGTATGTGAATCCAATACTGGATATTGCACCTGCAAATGTTAAGTTGAAAAATAAATAATATATTTTGCTCACAGAATTTCATTTAATTTGTATGTCAAGGGGTTAAATTAATTCAGAGGGTGCCATAAAAAATGTATATACATTTTAAGAAAGGAAAAAACTATTAAAATTGTAATGCTTAATATGTTCTGATAACAAAAGATGAATACAAGTCATGTTTAATTTCTGCATTTACAAGAGGTGCTCAAAATGGTTACGTTACCATCAGCATCCAGACACTTCTAATTATGACTAACATCTGCTTGAGCAACTTTGACCCAACTGTCCACTTGTATTGCTGTGCATTCTATTTCAGTTTACCATGCATCCCAAACTTACCACAAACAAATGCAGTTGTTAGGTATGTTGGAGGTTCTGTTGTATACTCATGCCTCCATTGTCATTGTACTTCCAGAATGTACTCGAATTTAAAATACCGTATCACTTCAAAATGATTTTGCGCTCCTCAAATGACAACTGTGCTTTTGCCAAAATCTTTGACTGCCCTGTTATATGATGACGCTAGAATTCATTTGATTAATGCCATCTTTTGAGCAAACGTCATTATACATATTGCTACCGTAATTCAATTCAACTTCAAACAGTAATACATAGATAACATCTCTTAGAATGTGTATACAAATTTTTGTCACACCCAGTATTAGTCTAGATGGCAATTTACTGAAGAATTTAGTATGTTGAAAATACTGTATGTGGAACAAATTACTTATGGTTTTAGACCCTTATTTGTATATAATAAAAGGCTGTTTTCAAATGTGTATTTTCAATAAGACTCTTCCAAACTATTTGAACTTCATAATTTATTTTCCCTTCCTTTTTAGGGTAACCTACAGTTGCTGCAGAACTGTCTGGCAGTGTTAAATGGAGACACATAAGCCACACTCCACTTTCTGGTTAAAAGGGCTGCCTTCAGTTTTTATTTTTGTTTTCTTAATGATGTTAGGCATTTACTGCTCACTGGAAACAAAAGAAACAGCTGACAAAGTGCATCTACTCTCCTTTCTTCTGAGAAACAGTGGAGCAGTGCTGTCCACAGGTACTGCCAGTCTGTGGTGAATGCTGCACTCCTGCACCTGTGTGCTCCCCAGGGCAGTTGTCACTCATCGTGCGCGCCTCCTCAAAAGCCCCAAGTTCAGTCTTTTTTTAAGTAGCCTCTATAACTGTTTATTTTATGAATAGTACTCCTTATGGATGCCAATCTTATTTACCTATAAGTAATTTCTGAAGTTTAATCCTTTCAAAATGTATCCTTCAAAAAGATAAAGATTGCCATTACCTTTGTTGAATTTTCTTTTTAAAACATATACCACTTAAGTTCATTCATGTATCCTGGTAAAGCATCTTAATCAGACTTATTTTTAATTGATGAATATTTCTTAGACGTTTTGGGACAGACTTTATGTAACCTTTCTAAGTATGATTTCTGAAAAAAAAGCAAATGCATTAGTATGTTTGCCTTAAACTTGTAGACTAAACCAACTATTGTCAAATAAACAGTGATAACAGTGATGGTTTTTAATTCTGTGGTCATTGTATCACTTTAAAATCTGGAGTAGCTATAATAAATCTACTCCTATAATATGCTTTACAGAGCAGGTCTTCGTTTTTCTTATTTCCTTTAAAGCAGCATAGTGAACCAAGTTCACCAGTCTCTTAAAAAAGAATGAACTGTTTCTCTCTGTGCTTTTACGCACTTTATAGAAAATGGAATTGGGCAAAGTCAGGTTAGAGACAGCTATTTCTAAATGCAGGAGCTAAGACTATGGTCTGGTATGGTTTCCTGGATTCCATCCCTAGCTCCACGTGGCGTACGCCATCCAGCTACTTTGTAGTTACACCAGGGTATGACTGCTATATAGGAAAAAAAGTCTGCCATAGGGAACAGCACTTGATGGTGGAGAAAATATTGAAATATTTGAAATAAAAGGGCACAGAGAAGATACTATGGTCAGTAGTTATATTACCAATATTGGCCTTCCTAATGTGAATGAACATTGTGTCATATCTAGTTTAAAATTAGATTGAGTGGTTGAATTTGTCCACTGTCTTTTTACCCAATTTGGAAACCACAGGCATTTTGGTGGGTCACCTCACAGATGTGTTCCTGGTTTGTGTGTGTGTGTGTGTGCCCAAACTGGTCTGAAGAGTACTTGGACTAGGTCCAGTGGCTAGTCACAGTGATTCCAGCCTTCCTGTGCAGCGTGTTCTCTTGCCTCACTGCTGTGCTGGTGAATGTTTCTCTAACTGATATTCCCCGATGCCATTTGAACTTGATTTTTCTGTTGGCTGAGAGATCTGTGTATTTTGTCCTTCATGTCACCTTCACTGGTGAAAATATGCTCACCAGTGGGTGAACCTGGAGCAGAGAGCCCTAGCTTCTGGATTCAGTGTACTTCCTTCACTGGGTGCCCTGTGGCCTCAGGGTGGTTCACTTGACCTCTCTGCCTCAGTTTCTCTACTATAAAGGACAGTGACCTACCTCACAGGGGTGTTGTGAGGATTAATAAATGTTGGTACAGTGCTTTGGAAATGTGAAGATGCTATATAAATGCTAAGAAATAGCAAGTACCAGACAAAAAGCTATTGTGTTTCACATACGCATTGGCTAATCGGTACCAAGATGCCTTTGGGGAAAAGGGTGTAGAGTGGAAGGTACATTCCTTGCCCCTTACATTTTTAGAGTACTTGTTGGGGTCAGGGTAGACTGGAAGCAACAACAGTGTGGGGGGGAAGGAGGGTGAGTTGCTTAATATATAAATGAATTGACTACCACATTGTGCAAGGGTTTTCTCATTGACAAACTGTACAAATTAGGTAAGGAATGTTACTGCCTCATGGGCATACTTAGGAAGAATTCTTAGCACTTCTACAACAATTGAAACATTCCACAGCTCACTGTCCGTAATAAAAACAGAGAGCCCTAGATAACAGCTATTGGGTTGTGGCATTCAAACACCAAACATCGCGGCTGGGGACACAAAGGTGAAACAGGAAGGTGCCCAGTGGAAAAGCAAAGCCCTGCACGTACAGTCCAGGGTGTGATGATGCTCTGTGCTCCGAGGGAAGAACGAGAGCAATACCAGGCAGTGGGAATGGCGCCGGCAGTCAACAGTGGGGAACCCCGCAGGGGAAAGTGACGGCAGTGGAGGATGGCGGGAGACACAACTGCAA